>PVKE010003936.1:0-68287 GCA_004027555.1 Craseonycteris thonglongyai
AAACTTAGGAAAATGCTACGTTAAACAAAATTAACATATTTTCTTACTGGAGGAGCTCAGTGCACTGCATATATTTATATGCCTTATAAAGCTCCAAGGTAAAGATACTCTATGTAACATTTTTTTAGACTTATTTGACTATGGAATACTTCTTTGCCAGCTTTCAATGTGGTGATAAAATATCCCGAGCCCTTTCTTTTTATTTACAAATGAATTATTAGACAGCTGAGCGGTGGGTTTTTTTCTATTGTAGAAAATATATTTATGGTTTTAGCATTTAAGTCTAATGTTTGAATGAATCTATTTCCTGTGGAACCCTCAATTTCCCATGTTCAGTTTCTCTGCTCCACTGCTACATTGATGTTGGAAAGCTCCAATTCATTTCCCAAGTCTTGAAGAATTTTTAGGTTGAAAAAAAGAGATGGGTTTTTTTCTCCAGGGGAATATAGGTTTTGCTCATTTTGTAGATTAAGCTGTACTCGCTATATATGTGCCGAGCAATGATGGGTGTGAACATGGTGATGTATGCCATTTGCTCAATTTAGTACCACTGATTATAATCAATTTGATTGCTGCTTTTACTGTACAAGGTCTGGGATAAATGAAATATAGACACATTCAGGTTTATAGATCTGCCTTGCTTCTTCTCAGACATCAGTGCTTAAAATCGTAAATATTTAGTAAAAATTATTTTTCAGCCAAGATGTTCCACATATGAACTTGTACCCTTTACCACATTCTTGAAAAATTAGTTAACATCTGAAGATGGTACTGAAACTTTTTCTGTTGATCAAATGAGCTCTTTCTTTTTCAGGGATACCTCAGGGAACAAGATGTTACATGTTTCCTTCCTTCTTTCTAGGTTTTCACCAACTCTCTGAGAGTGGCAGAGGGAGGTCACTGCCTCATCAGCACAGAGCACATCCTGGTTTCTGATGTGGATACCGAACTGCACAATATTGACCTCTCCCTGCAGAGACTGCCTCAGCATGGAAGGGTGGAGCTGAATGGATTGCCTCTAAACACAGGGGTCACATTTTCTTGGGGAGACCTCCATGCCTTAAAAGTGAGGTTAGAACATTCCCTGGCTTTTTTTTTTCTTTACATGCTTTGACCCCCTCATCTGGATCAATTGTGAGGCAGAGAAAGAGAAAGACGTTTGTTTAATTCATTCAGAAGTATCAAAATTACTACTTAATACTGTCACAGGTCAGTTGAAAATTAGAAATGAAAAACTTTTCATCGGCCCTCCAGATATTTCTTTCCCTCTGGCTTGCTATAGCAATGGGAATGACTTTATGGACAATTTAAACAACAAAAATTCATTACCATGGATATTAAATTTGCTGAAGCTGTACATATTACAAGAGGTTAATAGTCAAATTAGATGAATATGGACTGAAATCATCCATAGGCCCATCTACATAATTGAACTTGGCTTTAAGGAAAGCCATTTTTATAATGCTGGAAACTCTGGGATAGAATTCTATTGATCAGCGTCGTTAGTGTAAGTTTTTATTCCAGTCTTCTGGGAAGGGGATTTGAGGCAAACAAGTAGGGTAGGTTGGGTAGATAGGCCATAAAGTAGTACTTGGCTCTCTGAAAGTCAGGGATAGAACAATCCCTGCCTCATGGTCCTACACTAGTTTCTCTTACTTTGAGTTCTTTCATGTTCTGAAAGTAAAATTTCTACAACCTCTAGCAAAAAACCTTCACTGTAAAGCAGTCAAGATACTCAAAAACGAGGCCCAGGTAGCCTGACATTCTGGTTAACTTCTCACTAACATATTTAAGTTATAAATAGGACTTTTGGCCTTTTTGATAAAGTATTAGGCCTTGAATGTTTAGTTCTGTGCCTGGAAGTTAAGTAGGAACTGGGATTTGTGCACAGGAAGATCAATTTTATCTGAAAGTTTATTTATACCATTTATTTACAGTCTTCAAAATCTTGACCTCTTTTTACTACTCACTTTTATCCTCATTAAAAATTATCCTTTTCTTTTTTTCTAAGATCTTAGCTCTTAGCATGTTAGAGAGCCCTGTTTAAGAATTCTTACTAGAGAGTGAATGGATAGAAAATAAAAGTACCAATATTTGCCAGCACATGTATTTCAAGCATTCTTCTAGAGACTTGTAATTATGTATGCATATATTTTTCCATTTAATCTTCACATCATTCAGACCTAACAAGGTAGATGGTTGTATTCTCATATGACAGTTGAAAAAACTCAGGCACAGAGAGGTTGGGGTCACACAGCGAGTATATGGAGGTGTCTGGTTTTGAAAGATGTTATGTTTGACTCTGCAGTCAGGCCTTTGGATATGTGCTCCTACCCACTTGACCATTTTAGAGGTCTTAGCAGAGTATTAGGATTAGCATGTTCTCTAGCATCAATCTATTTTTGATGGAAATATTAGACAGCATGACAAAATAAAGTGTAGGGGGCAGCTTAGGGCAGGAATACTGGGGGTAGGTGATGTACCTTCTTCACTGTTGGAAAAGAATCCCAAGCCTGAGTCTCTAGCCAGAATACTGATGAGCCTAGTCCTGAGTAGAATACTTTTTATCCATGGAATTTTCTCATATGTAAATGTTATCTATGTTCAATATACTATACTATTTTTCATGCACATTTTTTGTTCTTCTTTTAAACAGCTTTATTGAAATATAACTTATATACCGTATATAACACAATTTACTTATTTAAAAAATAAAATTCAGTGGTTTTCAGTATAATCATGAGTTGGATAACTTATATAATCAATTTTGCAATGTTCATTACTCCAAAAAGACCTTTTATCTGCCATCCACCATTCTTTGCCTACTGGGCCTGGGCACCCATGAATCTATTTTCTGTTTCAGGGGCTTTCATATAAATGGGATCATACAATGTGTAGTACTTTGTGACTGACTTCTAATGTAACTTCTCATTTCATTTCCTCAGACTTAATTCCATTGCTGAGTATCTTAAACAGATCGTTGATAAGTTAAAATTTTGGCTCAATTCAACAGCTATTAGGAACTTTCTACGTATCACTACAGTGGGCTAGAGAATAAACAGGAATTCTAGGATTAGACAACTTCTTTAAGAAAACTTGACTGAGAATTAAAGGGAAATAGGTCCAAGGCTAAACCAAAAAAAAATAATTTTAAATATGGAATTTTTTTTAAAGATTTATTTTTATTGTTTTTGACAGAGAGAGAGAGAGAGAGAAAGAGAGAGTGAGAGAGAGAGAGAGAGATACGGAGATAGAGAGAAGGGGGAGGGCCCCAAACAGTCTCCATAGTTGCACATCATTGGTTTTTCCACATAGTTTCATTCCACAGGTAGGCACGGGGCTGCACAGGGCAGGAACTGGGCCGGGGTCTCACCCTGGTGCCAAACTGGGGGCACTCCACAGTTCAGCATATGGGTCCGCACGGGCTGGGGCCGGGATTCGATCCTCGGTCCCCGGGGCTGCAAAGTGAGCACTTAACCCACTGAGCCATCCCACTTCCCCTAAATCTGGAATTTGTGTAGCTTGAGAGGAAGAGAGCTAGTAAATAGAAAAGCAAAATGGCTGGAGAGAGTCAATAAATAATTCATAAATCAAAGTTTTGGAGCAGAGCTAACTCTATGGGGAACACAAGCAGGAAGATTAGCATCAAAATTTACATTGTGTCCCACTTTTACCTGCTCAGTCTCAGTGCCCCCTGCTCTTAACTAGTGTTTTTTGTAGGTAAACAGAGCTGAGTCACTTGGTTCCCATTGTCACAGTAGCAAGCTGCTAAATTGCTTTTTGATTTGGGGACAAATTATGAATGCATATAACACATTTTTCCAGGATGGAGCCATTTTACACTTAGAGATATTTGAGCAGTTAACTGTGTGACTGGAGGATTATGCTGTGCTTTTTGTTACTTATTTATTGAACATATGGGCAAAGTCAGGGAAGAGCTCTCATGTCGGGAATCTCAGTGTATTCTCATAGTGACCTTGAGAGGTTAGTGACAAATGTCATCCCCACAGGTATCAGCATGATGGATCTGAGATACTTCAGGATGACATATTCTTCGAGGTCAAGGATGGCACGAATTCAGTGGAATTTGTTCTACACATTGAGGTGGGTAGAAAGTTTTCTTCCTGGGTCAGATAGCAATAAAGCATCTCGTTTCGGAGCATCTTAGAGTCCCTGATAGAACTTGAAACACAAAGACTCCAAAAGAAGAGGATGCCTGCCTGTGTCTTTGAGGACCTCAGGACAGGCAATAGAAACCACACTTGTATTGGTGAAATGACATACTGTTTCCTCTCTCCAATCCATTTAAAGCTAGAATTTCTCTGATTTCAAAACCAGATACTTAATTTAAAAATCAACTGGTTCCATATGTAAGTTATTTCTAATATTTTTGAGCTGAAACACTCAGAAATACTTATTTAGCAGCTGGGCAGATTAGGCTGGCATATAGGGTTCTCTCTGTTAAATAGAAGAAGCCACGTCTGTACGTGTGTAGTGGCCCTTTGAGAATTCCGATTCTAGTGTATATCCCTAGCCTGAGGTTTGTTTAAGATGATTACTTTCCCCCTTTTGACAAATTAAGAAAAATAAATTTTGAGTGTGTGCTCAAAAGCCTGATGGGAACCCCCAAGGTTTTCTGTTGAGTGAGCATCCAAGTCCATAAGCATAACTCAGATGTATAGGTGTTTGCAGTTAGTGAGGAAGGAAGGCCCACAGAAAGACCTATCACGCTCCTAGAAGAGCCACTGATACTTAATGTACCAAATTCTACTTTTGTCTAAATTTTGTCAGATCTTGGTAATAAGAAATGATCATTAGTGATAATGTTAGTGTGTTTGTAAGCTATTTTACAGTTAGTAATTAAGTGTTTTAAGCAGTAGACAGGGAAGGAATTATCCCCATTTTTATAGTAAAGGAAACTTAGCTCCAAGAAGATTCAATGGCCTATCTGTTCATGAACTTGACTGTATAGACCTGGGCTGGCACCTCCATTCTCTGCTTCAGCCAGTGTTGCTTCCTCCTCACCCCTCCCTGCCAGTTGTCAGTTACCAGGTGATTACAACCGTGCTTGCTAACATTTCCTGAGCGTTCATCAATGACAGTCTCAATCAGAACCCCTTTCTTCCATTTTTCCTCTTAACCCTCATTATGGCTTTGAGGTGCCGATGGAGAGCAAGCAGTATGTTATTTCAGCTTCAAAAAGAAAGAACATTTCTTTATTGGAGACTTTTATATAGAAAGAAATCTTTTCTGAGTTACTATTTTTTTTTTTTCCTGAAAAGCGAATTTCAGGGGGGAAAAACCCAACCCTAAGTCAGTGATCATGTTCTTATTAATGACAATAAGCAGTGCACTTGGGGAAAATAATATGTTCATTGTTACTTTTTAGATAAAAAGGCATGGCCTTTGAAAGCCAATCAGCGGTACAAACAATTTTGGGGCAATTATGAGAGATAGTTTTTTATTCAGGAGACATGGTTTTAATTCTGTTGCCTGTGGACTTTATCATTCATTTGGAACCTGAGCCTATTTTGTAACTGCTGCAAGATGCTCATCATAAATGTCTTAATGAGATAGATACATCACATAGTGTCAAGAACACTAATAAAGAAATGTCTTAATAAGATACATCAGATAGTGTCAAGAACACTCGGAGAACTTGAACGAAGATATTGTTTCCTAATAGGCCAATAGAAAATATAATACTGTATGCTTTTAAAAAATATTTGATTAAATAAATAAGACTGGATTTTCATCATCTCATTCCTCTATCCTTTAAAGTATCAACGTAATTTCATGTATACTTATAGAGTTTAACAACATTAAATAGCAGGATAACCGGGGCATACGTGCATAGTTACATGCATTTATTACATAAATATTTAATAAATTTCTTCTGAGTGCCAGGTCCTATGCTAGATGCTTGGGATATGATGATGAACAAGACAAAGCCCCTATTCTTTTAGAGCTTACAGGCAAGGGATGAAGGCAGACATTAAACAAATTATCCCTGAAGTAATTAGCGAAATACAGATGTGTTCTACAAATAAATGAGGTGCTAAAAGAGAATAAGCAGTAGAAGTTTCTAAATGAGTCTGAGTAGTCAAGACAGTTTTCCCTGAGGAACCCATTTGCAACCTGAAGGAGGAGGTAGCCAAGCAAAGAGCTGGAGGCTGAGCAAAACAAGCAAGGGGCAGAGAGAGGATGCAAAGAGAGTGCAGAGACCTGAGATAGGAGGAATGTAGCGTTTGGGCATAAAAACGGAGTGGGGTGGCAAAGGCGCCTATAGCATGAGATAATACCAGAAACATCCTGGGAGAAGTGCTGCGAAGCCATTGAAGGTTCCCACAGAACAGTGACTTGATGAAAGCCACATTTTTATAATAAAAGATCCCAATGGCTGAAGCATGTGGGAAAGAAACTAGGGTTGAGAGTATTCACAGGCTGGACTTGGTAAGTAACTGGCAGGACACACCAACTTGCGGTTGTGAACTGAGAGGAGGAATATCTTTCATTCCCATTTGGACGATACACTTTTTCATGTTTCTTCATCATGTTTTTAAATTCGGAGAGCCAGTGTGATGCCATGTTGCTTTTCTTTGCCTTCGACTTGGAGCTTTGTTTTCATGACAGGGAGAGAAAAATGTTTTGTCAAGTTGAAATCTGGCATTGATTTAATGGTTATGGAGTTTCAGCTTTAACTCAAGATGTTGAAATGCAGCTGCTGTGTATTGTGAGTCCAGAGAAACTTCCTGGGTGGCAGGAAGTTGAGGGTAGAGGGAAGCTTTGTAATCACCAAGTAATTTGAAATATAAATAACTGTGATGTGGTAAATGTAAATGTATAAGACCACAAGGACCAGATTTCCTCTAGAATGCGTGTGAATTTAATGAAGGAAGATAGGGGCTTTCGTGAAGGATGCTTTATATTACATTTATAGTCTGTCTGTCTAGAAACAAATGAGAGATTTGCGTCTCAAACCATAACTGTAGTCTCCTCTTCCTCCCTAAAATGTCTCCCATGTGGGCCATTTCTTGCAAGATGGTTCATATGGGGAAAGTTACAAGATACAGACTACTTGGCCAAATTCCATGGCTATTGTTCCATGTGTCTGGAAGATTGAAAGTGCCTGTCATTCCAACTATGAGCTGTGGATTGCCAGTTGGGCAATTTGTCATTGTTTCCTTTTTCTTGAAACCATGAATTTTTTTTTCCTACTCAGGTCTTCCCCGTAAATGATGAGCCACCCATCCTAAAGGCTGGCCTCATCCCCATGATGCATTGTTCAGAGGGCGAAGAGGTGGTCATCAGCTCTGAATACATTTTTGCTACCGATGTGGACAGTGATGATGTGAAGCTGATGTTTGTGGTTGCTCGCGAGCCTCAGCATGGGGTAGTGAGGAAAGCTGGAGTCACGGTGGATCGCTTCTCACAGGGAGACGTTCTCTCAGGGGCTGTGACGTACAAACACACAGGTAAGTGACTAGTTTGAGTGGGGGAGTAGGGTGCAAGTAACATGACAGAGCCTGAACCCCTCCTATAGGGAGACTTCAATAATCTAACTTGCTTGCTGCTATTAACAAAGTAGCAACAGTAGCAGAAGCCCATATCCCATTTTTCAAGTAGGATCACCATACTTAGAAGTTGTTCTAATCTCAGTAATAGAATGAATTTCAGAGAGTGGAGGAAGAGCAAGCGTTAGTGTTGCTCTGTTCATGATGCTTCCACCCAGATCTTCAGTTTACTCTGGGCTTGTCCTCATCCTCGTTTTGGTCAATTTGACCATGACTTTATTTGACCATCACAGCTTCTGGATTCATAACTCATACCATTGTAACAGGAATACCTGAGGTAAGTTCTCTAAGATCATCATCTAGCTTCTAAGAAGTAACTGGCCTACCTTTTAAGTTCCTGAAAAGTCCACAGCACACCACAGTGGTGGACACGGATTAGAGATTCAGGAAATGATTGTTTATTAGCCTCGTGTTTACATTTCTGGCATCACATTAGGTTGTTACTCAGGTGGCAACCGTTTCCCATGTAAAATGTTCAAATAAATAAGATATTAATCAACATTTGATATCTGCAAGACACAGCACTAGATACTGTGGGCTCAAAGGAACATAATCCAGACCTGACTGTGAAGGATTTATCATTTACATGGGTAGGCAAACCCATTCACATACAAAAATGTGACACATCTGCACATCATACACACACACACCTTGGGGGCACTTCCTCACTAGTGACACTATATACTTCCTGTAACTTTTACAGCACTCTATTATAGTTTCATGTTTACTCACCCATATGCCTCTTTTCTGTGAGGCAAGTATGGGTGGGTATGTAGGCCAAGTGAGTGGTAAAGGAAATAAGAGGTGTCACAATTAAAATTATTTTCTTATTTGAAAAAAATATATAGAGAGAATGAATACGAACAGTGAGGGAAAAAGTGAACTAACTCAGGGAAAGGAGCATTGCGATAGCTAAGACAATTTGAGAATGGGGTAAAATATTTTAAAACACTATTCTGAAAACATTTTAAGTAATAATATTTGGAAAACAATGATTTGTTATTGGGATACCAGCTATCTCATGGCAGTTAGTAGTATGGCACATTTTGATCACCCCTCCAGACACCTTTTTTCTTTAAGGTATCTCCTCGTCTCTGTATCTGTGTTTAGTCTTAGGAAAACTTTCATTGGTTATTTCCTTGCCCTGGGGAGTATAGCCCAGGTACTTGATGTTGCGTAGTGTCTCTCAAGAGATTGCAACTCGGTAGTTCTTTTTGATTTCTACAATAGATCTCAAATAGGCTGACAGAAATGAGAACCATAAACCAATGATTGTTGTTTGTTACATAAGTTTGACATCTTTGGCATGCTCGTGTAGCATAGATAAATTAGGGGCGAGATGAATCTGCCTTCTCTTCCAGTGTTATATTCCAGGTGCTAAATAGCAAGTATACATATTTATAAATCTCTTCTAGTGTGGTGGCCACGTAAGGGAGTGTGAGTTCATTTTATTTTTCATCAGAACTAATAGGACACTGGAGCAATTTCAAATAGATTTTTTGTTGTTGTTTTTGATTTGTGTTCTTTTGCTATGTTACAAAGTTAGCAGAACTGTATTTAAAAGATGTTTTCTTTTTTGCATGTTATGTTTCCTTGTCATGTTCACTCAGTTATTGGTAGTTATTTAGCACTGTGCTTGGTAGGATGAGTATGAAAAGCCACAGTATTGTAAGATCAGATGTTTCAGTGGTCTGCCCTTGTTTCTATACTTTGATTATAAAGACCACCTGGGAATAATTTTGTCACCATTATTTAATTTCTATGATTATGAAAATAATACATGTGCATTGCAGGAATCTTGGAAAGTATGCAAAAGTATAATGACATTTTGGAAAAATCACTTTACCTCTCAAAGATTATCACTGTTAACATTTTAGTATTTTCTTTTCTTTTTTCTCAGTATATTTTAATATAGTTGCAATCATGTTGTATGTGCAGTTTTATAGATTACATTTTCATTTAGATTATCACCTAAAAATTTTTATGAAAGTATTTAGTAAATATTATAAAGTTGTAAACATGTTTTAATAAGTGAATACTACTTTATGATATAAAAATATATCATACCTATTTTATGATATAAAATAGTTATTAATTTACTATTCTTGCAACATAAAACATGGAGTCATTCAAAAAAATTTTTTTAAGATTTATTTTTATTGTTTTTGACAGAGGCAGAGAAAGACAGAGAGAAGGGGGAGGGCCCAAAGCAGTCTCCATAGTTGCACATCATCAGTTTTCTACATAGTTTCATTCCACAGGTTGGGATGGGGTAGCACAGGGCAGGAACCTGGCTGGGATCTCACCGCAGTACGAACCAAACTGGGGGCACTCCCCCCAGTTCAGCATATGGGTCTGCATGGGTCAGGATTCGATTCTTAGACCTCAGGAATGCAAGAGGAGTGTTCAACCCTCTGAGCAATCCCCACATCCCCAAGATTTTTCTTTTAAATAACACTATGGTTAAAAGTTTAAGTATAAATCATGTTCTTAGACCATCTTCTATTTCAAGGAAAATAATTCTTCCACCTGTGTTGTAGCCTTTTTTGAGACTGAATCCCCAGGCTTCTTTTTCAACTCTTTTTGTAATTGTATCCTATGCTTCCATTGTATTGAAGTTATAGTTACCGAATGTACAATGTTTGCTTTTTTTCTTTTTAAGCTGTCTTCTCTTCCTGGAATGATTTTTCCATTTCCCTTCTCAGTTCCCTCTCCCCACAGGTACTTTCTCCCACCTCCCAATTCTCTGCCTTATCTAATGCCTGGTACAAAGCCAGCCATACCATCTGAAAAGACTTCTCTGACTTTCTGTAGTGCAAATGCCCTGCTCACACGTCAATGTCAGCCAATACTGTAATACTATCATCTCCTTCACCCTTGGCACCCGGTACAGAATCAGGCTGAGATATAGGCATTTTCCATTTATTATAATAGGTAAAAAATTGGCTCAAGGGTGGCAATTTCATATGATTCCATTTAATACTGCCACACATCTGTGATGTTCTAATCGAGCTGCATGTCTTTCTCTACAATTAGACTATGTCAGCACCTGACAGATAGCAGACCTTTTGACATTTGACACTTATTTTTTGCAATGTCTTTTGACATTTTCAAATTGTCTGCTCTTTTCTCTGCTAGAGCACCCACCCAGATCACTAATTGTCTCATAGTAGGTATTAAATATTAAAAATATATTTATTGAATGATGAATAAATATGCTGCAAGCCAATTTGTTTTGTATTTATATGCATAGAGGAGAGGTATCTTATTTTTTACTTTTCCTAAAGTTGAAGGCTTGTTGTTTAATTCTAATTCTCTCAGTTTCAATGCTTTTTTCCCTTAAAACCTAGGTTTCTCATCCCTTAATCATTTGATTGCTGAATAATATCGCCTCTGAATTTTTCTTATCTTTTTTTAAACAGGGAGAATAATAATACCAAGCACTCTATTCTGTAGATGTGACCAATGCGTTTTGTGAAAAAATGATGATGTTCCTGGTCTTTTGTGTCCTAGTCTCATGGAAATAGGCTGACCAGATGTTCCATTATAAATGGGGCATAAAACAATGGTACTGTCCCTTTAAAATGGAACACACAGTCAGCCTAGTCTCACTGGGCTAAATTCACGGTGTCAGTAGTCTGATGATACCTACCGGTTGAAACAGGATATACCATTGTTTTCTGTCCCATTTAAAGTGGTATGTCTGGTCTGTCTGCATTGAAACTTCAAACTTAATTGTTTCCTTCTTGGCACTTACAAAATGATTCATGAGAATTACCAATTCATTCTCCTGGGTAGTGAGCACTCCTACCTTCTTGCTGTTACTTTGCAACCCAAAAGCAGAGTGTCCTGTGTGCTGATAAACTATCTAACCGCCTTCTTCCTCTCACTGCCTAAGTTGGGGGCATTTTGAAACCCATAGTTATAAGCTTGTAAAGAGTCAAAAGAAAATTAAAATAAATGCGACTTCTTTTCCAGGTGCTGTTGCTCTCTTGTTAACATCTTGGTTATTACATAATGAGAAAAATACTGACACAAAGGGCAAAAATATAAATTGTCTTTGTATTTCACCAATCCAATGTCTTCTGTCTCTCAGAACTGCTATGTGGTTGATGTTTTTTCATTTAAGGTGGTTAATGCAAATGGGCAATTACCAAGCAGACAGGGGGCCTTCTGCTCTCTCCCTGAGGTTGGTCCCAACACTAAATAATTATGAAGGAAGAATGAAGCCATCCATCTCTGGTGCAGTTGTGTGTCTCTCCAGTGTTCATTTGTGAACTGTCAAACCCTTGTTAGCCCTATTTTGCACCTCCATATGGTGATCCATGTCTGGCAGGAATTTCACCAAAGGCAACAGATGGGCAAGCAACTTTGCATTATCTTCATGACTATTTACTTTCGTGGTGATAAAATTTGAGTTTCGCATTTTAGCCACGCAAGTTCCTTTTCTTGGCATTCTATGCTTGTAGAAGAGGTTTGAGTAGAGTTCATCTGTTTATTTTCCTATGTTTTTAAAGTCAGGTTTTAGCTGTCGCTGTGTCTTCCAGGTGGTGAAATTGGCCTGGTTCCTTGCTATGATACCATTACAGTAGTGGTTTCGGATGGAGAAACAGGCCCTTTTGTGAATGGCTGTTGCTACAATGGACCTCACCCATCTGTTCCTATTCACGAGTCCTTTCCAGTGTATGATCTCAACATCACAGTGCATCCAGTGGACAACCAGCCTCCTTCAGTTGTAATAGGTGACAGTGTTCTTCGTTTGTTTTTGTTTTTGTTTTTCTGTGAAAGTTCTTTTATCTCACCTAGTGATATTCCTATGTTTCAGTGAAATAATGCAGTTATAGTCAAAGTAGAAAACCACCATACAGACCTGCCTCTAATAATTCTATAAAAGATTACAGGGCAGAAGGATTGACTTGTTTAAAAATTTAGATAATTCTGTGTGGGAGAGGATCTCTGTGTGTGTGTGCTTTGAGATGAGGACACCATTGAACTCCTCAAATATTCTGGTTTTATTTTACATGGGAAAATGTTATTTGCCTGCTGGAGAGAGAGTAATTTATTTTATACATAATAATTTCTATTAGAACAGAATGAGTATACCAGAGAGACCATTTATATACATTTAACCTTATTTGCTTTTTAGAAAGTCATCTCTTCATAGGCATTATATATATATATATATATATATATATATATATATATTCTGTCTCAGAAAAAAAAAATACAAGCATATGTATGAAGGTTATTGAAATTTGCAACTACCGTATCTCCCAAGCAATGTTCTGGAAAGAAAGCATTATCCCTGCAGAATAATTGAGCACCAAGGCATAAAAAAAAAGTTGGTTATGAACAATTCATAATAGCTTGCAGGCAATAAAAGCTCTGACGAATAGAGGTAACAACTGATCTTGAAGAATACATAAACTACATTTAGTGGTTGTCATTAAAACGGTTTAGCAATTCTTATTTTCATTTGTCACTTGCATGGAGACACAAGGGAAATCAGAGTTCCTTGAGAATGACTAAAGGGCTGTACTGGAGCATTTGATATTTCTGTTGTTTTTCCATTATTGTCTGACTTGCTTGTACAAGAAAAATAATGTGATTCTATAAGTCAAATTAAATTCCACCCATTACCCGTGAATGTTTTCACTGTCAGGAGAATTATGCCAAAGGAAATGGGCATCTCCCACGGAAGTATATTTGCATATGGAAAGCTTCTCTGAATTGGAATTTTAATCACTCTCTTTACCTGATGAGAGGACTTCACGCTCCTGTGTTACTGCTTGTATGCAGGTACCATGTTGGTGGTGGACGAGGGTTTCTCAGCAGCCCTTACCATTCACCATTTGTCAGCCACTGACCCTGACACTGCAGCACAGGACTTGGAGTTCGTTTTGGTTTCTCCAGCCCAGTTTGGATACCTTGAAAACACACTCCCTTCTGAGGGCTTCGAAAAAAGCAATATGGGCATAAGTATAGGTATGTCACAGTTTCATGACGAGCAACCACTTGCCTGTGTTTGTGCCTCTCATTGGCTAGATCATGCTCAATAACTGGACTTCAAAAACATTCGGAGCATCATCTATGTTTCAGGAATTATTATAGCTGATACTTTTGAATATGATTGTTTTTCATATTAATTTTTAATTTTGAAATTTTCCATGAACGCTTGTTTACTTCATAATAAATGGAAATTTCACTGATGAAAATAATAATTATGAAAAGGAATAATTTCTGGGGCTCTGAGATACAGCATGAGGACTGTAGTTAACAATACTGATGTCACTTTGAGAGTAGAACTTTAATGTCCTCTCCACAACAACAAAATGGTAATGGTGTGAGTTAACCAACTTTATTGTGGTAAACATTTTGCAACATGTGTGCATTCAATCCTCATCTTAAATTGATACAATGTTATATGTCAATTATATATCAATAAGCTCAGAGGAGGGAGATAAATTGCATTAAAGTTTATGTAATTTTTTCTTGTGACTTAATGCACAACATAGAGTTTTTTCTCTTTTGATTTAAGGCAGTGTCAAAATACCAGAACAGCAGGTCAGCTAATGTCACTCAATTCATCCAGTTGCTTGATATGGACATCAAGTAGCAGGTGATTGATTGACTCTTATTTTGCCTTTATATGAAAGAAATGCTCTCTTTCTTAATGAAGCATGACCAGAACTGCTCATACAGAAGTGGTTTTAATCAAGAGAAGATCTCACTGACATTCATTCCACATACATGAAGAATGGTCATGAAGACACTATGCATGCTGGTTAGCAGTTATCACCCTTCTGTTCTCCAGGCAAATTTTAGTCCTTCCTTAGGATTTATGAATATCTGTTTTTATGACAATAGTTGGCAGTCATCGTAGCAGCCCCTGATAGATTATTTTTAGGCCAACTGCCATGATCTCTTATTTGCTTTGCTGAGAAATAAATAGGCTATTGGATTAAGGATTAAGGACCAGTAGTAGCTTGAGGAAAAATGCCTTTCTTGTTCACCTGCTTCATCTCGGTGTGCTCTAGCCTCATTTCAGTGGAAAGACATGAAGGCTTTGCACATTAACTATGTGCAGTCTAGGCATCTGAGGATGGAGCCGACGGCCGACCAGTTCATGGTGTACGTCACAGATGGGAAGCGACGTTCCTTGGAGATACCATTTTACATTATCATCAACCCCACAAATGATGAAGCTCCTGACTTTGTGGTGCAGAATATTACTGTAAGATCAGAAATTTGAATTTCTCTCTGTTTGTTTTTTGATTTTTACTTGGTCCATTTAGGTTGGCTCAGGTGTACTTAACACATTGTTGATGAGATTTGGAGAGGGCAGTATAATGCCATATAATGCAATCCCTTGAAAAATATTAATCTAATAGTATTGATGATGGTAAATGATAATAATAATTGCTAGCATGTAGCAAGTGCATGGATGTAATTATAGTTGTATATACATAGGATGAGTGCTTACTAGGTTGTAAGTACTATTCTAAGCTCTTTACATGTATTCAATCCCCATAATAGGCTGTTAAGGTGATGGTATTATTATTGCCACTTAGTAACTTAAAAATTGAGACATAAAGAGGTTAACTAAGTGACCCAACATCACAGAACTTGGAAGTGAGTGGCACATAGGGGATTTGCACATAGGCAGATTCAGGAGTTTCTGAAATAATTAGGCTACTGGGAAATTGTTCCTTGCTCTTCTCTGGAAGTGACCATTATTATCACCTTAGGATTCCTTAGAGAAACTGTTGACCATGAACGAATATGGTAGAGCTGGCTTTAAACTTCATGGGACTTTTAAAAATAGTCATATTGATTTTTTCTTATTGTCAAAAAGTATATTTATTTGGTAGATAACTGGGCTTCTATCAGGTTGTCATGCAAAAAAATGAGGTTTTAGTTTGTTATTATAATCCATTTCAAACCTGTCTACTAAATGAGTATCTGTATTTTATATATATAGATTTAAAACTTCTCTTATAACCTCAATAAACAATTAAACGGGAAAAAAGAATCCCACATTTTTTCAATAAAATTTTACCGTTATCTTGTGGAGTAATTGACCATTTTTGCCATACAGTGGGTCTGGGAGTCCCAAGCTCTACGAAGAAGGATATGTTTTAAAAGGTAGAGCATAAGGGTGTTGGGATAGGTCAGTGGTTGGGTCCTTGCCTCGCAGTTGGAAGGTCCAGAGTTTGATTTCTGGCCCCGGCCCGTGCAAACCCCATTTGCTGAACTGCAGCAAAACTGGTAACCGCTAGGATGGCAGCAAAGGTTCTCACCTCCCAGGCGGGAGGCCCCAGTTCAGTTCCCACCCCTGTGGCCCCACATCCACCTGTGTGGAATGAAACCATGTTACAACTAATGATGTGCAACTATGGAGACTACTCTGGGCCCTCCCCCTTTCTCTCTCTCTCTTTCTCTCTCAATTTCTCTCAAGCAATAAAATAAATCTAAAAAAAGAAAAGTAGAGTGTAGTAGGTATGATATCATTCTTGATTTGTAAGTAAGAACATACAGAAAAATTGTACATACCCATAAACATCACTGGCATGTGCACACATCATATTTGTAATTACATTTGTGTTACTTAAATATTAGAACATATTTTTATGTTGCTTTGCTAAAATTCTTAGAGAAAGAGACCAGTTATCATCAAAGATGACATCATAATTATATCATTGTTTGTATTAAAAATTTTGATGCTGGCTTTGGTCTTAATTAAGTAGGGCCTGGTTAAAGAAAACCAGCATCGTTTTAGCCCAAGTATCAGATGTTGCAAATGACTTTTTCTTATGCAAATCAGCAAAGGGGTTGCCCTTTAAAGTCAACAAGAGAGCCTGAAGAGAGGGCTTTTTCACAAATCTAAACTGTATGTATCCTTCAAAAGGCTAAAATGACCACTCAGCCATGGAACAGTCCTGGTCTCCTCAACCCTTTTGTACTTCTTGTTTACCCATATTTAGCAGCATGAGATGTTTTCTTCCTTGATTTATAAGTATTGACAAACAGGCCTTCACACTTCCATCTAACTTGTATTCTTTAGAATGTTTGTATTTCCTACAGAATGTAGCCCAGTGACATTGCAGGCTCTCAGTAAGCCTGTGTTAAACTTCTGCACTTTTATTGTTTAGGTGTTGCCATATTTCAGAATAGAAAACAAATATTTCTTTGTTTTCTTTATTCCTACTATGAAAAAAAAGATCCAGATAGCTGAGTACCCTGTCAAGCTCTAAATGACTAAATCCTTCACAAAATGAAAAACACTCCGTTCTCTTTGTGCTTAAAGAAGCAGGAAACCTAAGTGGAGTGTGAGAGTAGGGGAAGGTAGTTCAGGAAAATTAGAGGTGTGAGGACTGGGGAGAGAAGAGGGACCCAGAATTAAAATATACACTACTAGGCAGTTGTTGTTGATTGCAATTGAAATGCAGGCATTTCTACTGCAATGACAAAAATTAAACACCAAATACTGGCAGTATGTATAGCAGATATTTGTACCATTTCTAGAATAGCAGTATAAGAATTATGGAAGGATCAAGATCCAGTAGGTTAAAATAAGAAATTAGAATCTGAATGTGAAGGGTCTACATTCAGATTCACAGGTGAACCTCCTTCCTCTGTGACTTCCAGAACACTTGTATCTTTTGGTGGCTTTCTCCCCAACTTTTGAATAATAAAATTAAAAAATATATATTTGTAAATATACGAGGGCTGTCCAGAAAGTATCCAGCTATGTCCTATGAAAAATAGAGGCATTTATGGCTGAATTTCTTCCAGCCAGCCCTCATGTATACACACACGTACATGCATATTTTATCCTTTGTCTATCATGGAAATGAATAAAGTGGTCTGAAATCCTCAGAAAAAAATGTCAGACAGCTACATAGATTGGTTCTTTTCTTCTATGGTCATATTAAACCAGCAATATTTAGGACTCATTACACACAATGGAAAATTTGCAATAGGCTATCTGAAAATTATTTTATTTGAATGGTTGGCCAAAAGAGAGACAAGTTGTATTTCTCCTGCAACTGACTTTTCTGACGTGTTGTTGTTTAGGTGTGTGAAGGTCAAATGAGAGAGCTGGATTCTTCCGTCATAGTTGCTGCTGACCTGGACGTTCCCAGGGACCACTTGCTTTTCAGTGTTGCTCATGCCCCACGGCATGGCTTCCTCACCAGTGGTGTGGTTAGCAAGGACTTTCCTCTACATAAGCAGCCGGCCAGCCCTGACCAGAAGCACAAACTTGTTCACAGCTTCTCCATGGAGCTTCTCAACCATGGTAGGTCACGTGCCTACTTTTATTAGTTCGCTTAACAGTTTAACCCAGAAAAGCTAATAATGAATCCCAGAAATCGGAAGCAAAGAAATGGCATCCACTTACTTTATTCATTTTATTCCTCAAGGGTTTTCTCTTGGCTCTGGATGAATGGAGGACGTGAAACTCTAGCTAGAGATAGTAGGTGATTGAAAAGGAAATAATAGGTTTTCTTTCCCCTTTAGAGCATCAGTGAAAATGATATTTGTGATTTTGGGTAATTTTAGCTCAAGCTTTTAATGTCTTACTAAAAAAAATTTCTTTTAAGACTATTGAGATCACAGAACTAAATTTGATGAGATTTGTCTGCCAAAATTTCCACATTTGAAACAAATATAGAACCATATATAATACTTCATTATTCTCTGTGGAGATAATTTCCTCTTGAAGGAAATGACACATTGGAATCACAGTCTGAATTATTTCTTTTTAATTACTCTTAAAAAAAAATTGATCTGATCTCATTTTCTATGTACAAAAATACTTTTGAATATTTGAGAAAAGTAGGTGGTTCTAGAATCACTGCCTACTCTCACTGTCTTTCCTGCCTTCATGCTTTGTGTTTCCCCAGCGTGGGGCATGCTTCCTCATTCTTGGCTGGGCTAACCAGTACTGTGCCTCAGAACCAGTTTACTATTAACCCCTTCCCCTTGTTACTGAGCCAGACCATCAAGTCATTCCTTTTTTGTGCTTCGTCTTAACACCTATTCAACAATTTCCCTACCGTCTTTTAATTTCTTCTTTCTCCAACTAGAATGTAAGTTCTCTGCACCAAAGTTAATTTTGCGATAGTTGTACAATGTCATCCTATGTTTGAATTTGAAAAGCTAACTCATGTATTTCTCAGTTTTTGTCAATCGCAAAGAAATACATTCTGAAGCGTAAATGGTGACATTACCAAATCAATAACCATGCATAGCATATCTTATAAGATACAGTAATATATATTTTTTCAAATTTACAACCCAGGATAAAGGTTATTGTTACATTAAATAAGTATATTTATTGTGTAAAGTTTATACGATACAATCATTTGAAAGAAAAACAAAAATTCTTTATATAAATCAATATTTTGGTGATATTCTCAGAGATTAGATTTTCCCAATTATTTTATTTTTGGTTCATTTGTGGCTACATAATTTTTAACTTAATATATTCTTTCACACACTACCTCCTGGCAAGCATATAGAATTGATAAAACTGCTTCTAGCATGTTATATAATCTTTTTTATTAGTATCAACTATTACAAGAATCTCTTTACTTTTTAAACATTAATTGAAAAATGGTTTGTGTAACTACTGTGTTTCATTTTATGGATGTACTACATTGTAATCTTACACAACTATCTCCTGTTTTTAAATATGCAGACAACTTTTTCATTTCTGGATATTCCAAGTTACATATCAATAAACATATTTTACACATATTTATGTAACAAATATTCATGCACATCTCTTAGGATTTTCTTTGCATAAATTTTTGTAATGAGATTACTTAGTAAATAAGGTGAGCATTTATAATACTCTTAGGGAAAAAATTGCCTTTGCCACCATGTGCATAAACATGCCTATTTTCCTAATCAATAATGGATACTATTTTTTAAAACCTTTGCAAATTTGGTAGTCAACAATAGTCTCTCATTGTTATTTTGATTTGAAATTCTTAGAGTATGAGTGAAATTGAACATATTTTTATGTTTATTGGCCACGTTACAAATAAGTTTTATTCATATTTTATTTGCCTTTTAGTTCATGTTTTTAAGTATGAAAATCAAATATTGTAAGCCCTTCAACATTGTTCTTCTTTCTCAAGACTGTTTTGGCATCTGATTCTCTTGCATTTCCAAATAAATGTTGTGTGGCTTTAAAAAATAGTTTCATGTGTCAGTTTTGATTCATCTAGAATTTATTTGGGTTATAGGCTTCAAGTAAGGACCTAACTATATTATTCCTCAAGTAATAAACTAGCTTTTCTGTTTTATTTAAACACCTTGACACTATTGTTCACATGCAGTTTATTAAATACTAATCCTTTTCTCATGGATTTCAGATAAGATCCTTATCAAATACTGAAGTTTTCAAATAGGAATTTTTAATGAACTAAGAGGGTACTCTTCATAAAATTGTTTAATTTCACCCTAATGCACTAATTAATGATCTCTTGCTAATACCAATGCCTTGGAGATGAAAAACAGATTACGTATGACATGTTTTGGGATTGTTCAATCATAAGAGAAATTTCTTTTTTCTCTTCTTCCAGGAATGAGGTTGGTGTATGTGCATGATGACTCAGAGAGCCTCGCTGATAACTTCACAGTCCAGGTGTCTGATGGGAAACATAAGATCCTCAGGACCATTTCAGTAGAGGTCATCCCAGTCAATGACGAGAAACCAATGCTAACCAAGTAAGCTACGTGAGAAGAGCCCCTTTCAGGCCCGCTATACAATTCTGAGGTCTGGAACACTAGGGGTAAATGTCATGTGTGTCCCCAGAGAGAAACAAGTCTTTGACTGTTCCTGTCACAATTTGTCCCACTTACTCAGGCACCTAGAACCATTAGTGCAAATGTTGGTTCCTGTAACTGCTTCTTAACAATTCTCAGATGAGCACTTTAGTTATTTGGTTTTTCTCTAATAGTTCTTTTTAGTTGTAAATGATTAAAATGACTGAACATATAGCATGAAGTGATCAGTATACTAAATATGTAAATACATGTACACATACCCACCAAACTGCCATTCATATATAGATTTAACTGAAGTATGATAATATTAACTGCAGACAGTCCTCACTGTGAATTTGGTCAAACTTTTAACCAAGAGTGACTGAGGAAAATATATCAGTGCCACCGTTATTTTTTTTATCATCTTGGTATTTCATTGTCCACAATTCCAGTACTATATTCCATATGGCTCAATGCCTTCTTGCCACCTGATGTCAAAATGATCACCTTTTAAAAGTTTTGAGCTGATATTTTTCATTGCAGACATTCTCACTGTCTCCCTCCGTAGTTGATCAGAGTTTAATTATAGGGCACAGAGTCTTCATCAATTATATTTCTGTAGCTCCAACCATTTCTGTCATTATTGGCAGCTATACAGAAGTGTAGATGGTTAGAACTTCAGGAAGCCCAACAACGCTTCTCTGGGGCTGTGTGTAGAATAGTGTCAGCTCTGTGACCACATCAGCTCTGCATTCAGTAGTGCCGGAGTGAGAGGCCTTGAGTTGGCAGTGTAAGCTTTTATCAGGAGATGAATGATTTTCTGAAGCTGGGTAAACTCCCAAAGTCTCCTCCACTTTGCAGAAAAGAGACCTCACACAAGTTTCTACCTTATCCTGCCACCTCTCTTGCTATTCTCTTATGAGCCACCAGGAACTTCCTTGAAAAGCACTATGGGAAATACCAGTGACACTTTTTTGGAAGGTTGCGTCTCAGACATCAGTTTGACTTAAGAGTATTCAAACAGAAATTTCTTTTTAAATTCTTTAGCTGGAATATTAGGTTGCTATACCTTGATTTAGTTTATAAAAATAAAAATATGAAGGATATTGCAGTTTTATGAAACCTCCTTTCTGATAATCTGACTTGATCTTTTAGGGAGGGAGAGAGGTGAAAACTCGTGTTTATTAAGTGCTTACTATGTGACAGACCCTACATTGGAATTTTCCACATTTTATTTCCTTAAATCAACATCAAAATCATGAAAAATTGGTATTATTATCCTCACTGAAAAAACTGAGACCAAAAAGATAAAATATCTTACATGGAGATACTCACACAACTTTATGTGACTTATTATTTCCTGTAATGTTCTTGTTATTAAACTGCTTGGGATAGCTACATTTATAGATCTCCTTTAATCCTGCTATTAAACTGCTTGGGATAGCTATATGTACAGATCTCCATTAACCCTGCTTTAAAATCTTTCCTTCCTTTTCTTCTGTCCTTCTCTCCAGTGCAGAAGTTATATTCCCCAATTTTTAGGCTGACCAGACGTACCATTTTAAACAGGACAGAAAACAACAGTCCTGTCCCGTTTTAAATGGTACACATATGGTCAGCCTACTGACACCTTGAATTTAGCCCAGTGAGACTAGGCTGATCATGCATACTATTTGAAATGGGACAGTGCTGTTGTTTTCTGTCCCGTTTAAAACAGGACATCTGGTCAGCCCACCCCTTTTCCCTTCCGTATGTGTTCTTTGGTCTATCATTACTCTCCTCCTCCCAAAACGTGCTTCATTGTAGTTTTGCTCCTGCATCTCCAATCTTTCCCTTTTCATTTCTTCTGCTAACAGGACATAATGATATAGTTAGAGGTTAAGAGAACAAATTCAGGAGCCAGAGTACCTTGATTTAACCCCTTACGGGTGGTGAGACCTTGATGAACATGTTACTTAAGTTCTCTCTACATTTTTGTCAACCTCTTTGTAAATGGGGATAATAACAAGATTGCACGTATAAGGGTACTGTAAGAACTAAATGAATTAAAATGTGTAAGAGCGCTCGAAAGACTGGCTAGTATGTAGTAAGTGCTCTTAAGTGCTAACGATTGTCATTATTCTAAGCAAGCATCCTCATTCTAAAACTGAAAAGATGATCCAGTCCTTCATTCATTTTAGTGCCAAACTATTTGGAGAAATACAAGTTTCAACCTCCACGACTTCATTAAAGTTTTCCCTTAAACGTGATCCTTGGCTTTCCCACCCAATCTAACAGCTCTTCTCATCTTACTGGACAGGGTGAGAACATTTGACGCACCATTTCTGGGATACTCCTTTCAGGTGCTGTAGTAGGAGATGGTTTTGGTTCCTGGGGTCACTTGGCTTCAGCCCAGTTCCGATTGTAGTTGTGGGACATACAGTGCATGCTGTGTGTCCACACCCCACCCCAAGTGCCCACCCTGTGTGGCTCCACTTTTCTGCCCCAGGGCCTTCTCTGGAGCAGTAGTAGCTCATCCAGCCCATGTCCAGGCCCAGCAGGAGACACTGTGAGGGCAGCCTTCCACCTGCAGCCGCTGGTAGATAAGATACATATCCATCCTCGCATCCATCAGAAGCACACGTTGAGGCATAGTTTATAATACATGGTTCCTCAAAGGGTGCCCAGCAGCATTGAGACCCATTGCAGTCAAGACACCATGGTCATTTCTTCTTTTTTTCTCTCACTCCTCACTCCATTTCCTGTTCCTGAAATCACTTCCCAGAGAAATTACCTGCACCAAACTTCTTGTCCCAGGGTCCTTTTCAGTATAACCTGGACTATGACACACTTTCTGCTCTGTCTGCTTCTATGTGAAGAGAACACCCACTACCTAGGACATTAACAGGAAGAGGGACAGCAATGTAGAGGGTCACTGTTTCCTGGATATCACCAAACTTCTAGCCGTAAATCATAAGGGCATCAGAACACTCGTGGTTAAGTCATTTCAATCTGTGTATAAGTTTGGAAAATTATTCCTATAAAATGAGAACGATCCTACCTGGCCAGCCCACTTACTTCATGAAGTGTGTGTATGAAATACAATATTAAAAACAAAATAAATTGTAACATAAAATTGTAAAGTTCTTTTTTATTTCTTTCTGTCTTTTTTTAATTGTTAAATGTATTGCGTCAAGGTTCTTTATATGTAAACAACAGAAGTATGGAATTACCTCATGCTGTATTCACTGTGGCTAATTGTCTTTTTGGACTTTCATGGGTAAAGTGAAACGAGAGTCTGTTTCTCAGGTCTGACTCATCATTTGGAATACTTTGGATATTGAGTATCATTTCCTAGTTGTTGAAGACTGAAAACTGTAATAGTCATTACGAGTGTCCCCTGCTAAGGCAATATCTTCTAGTTTCACATCAAGCCAACATCTCCCTTTTTACAGGAAGGCTGAAATGACCATGAATATGGGTGAAACGCGGATTATTTCTAGTGCTGTACTTTCAGCCATTGATGAAGACTCACCCAGGGAGAAGATTTACTATTTATTTGAAAGGCTTCCCCAAAATGGGCAACTTCAGCTTAAGGTTAGTGACCATTGTACTTTTATTTTTCAGAATAAATATAGCAAGTATAAATTTTCTCACTACACAGATTCCTATACCTGGATTTATTTTCTAATCACTATATTTTGCCTATGAGTAGAAAATGTTAATTTCCAAATTTGTAATGAGCTCACACTATTCTAAGTTGTCTTGCTCAAATCAGGGTAAATTCAACCAATATTAAGCCTCCCTTTCCCCTGGGATTGTACCTATATGTTGGGGGGAGAGAGTTACTGGGGCAAAGCAAGCTGTCTAGTTTCTCATAACAATCAGGCATTATTTAAGACACCTGTATTCCCATCGGATTAAAAAAAATGTTTTTAAATAGATTTTATTTTTTAGAACAGTCACTGTGGATAGCAACACAGTGAGTAAAGTCTGCAGGGAGAGGCAAAATACCTGAAATAGGGCACACAACGTTGAAGGAGAACAATGTGAAAAGATAGATACTCCCTGACTTCAAGACTTATTATAAAGCTGCAGTAATCCTGACAGTGTGGGTTTGGTGAAACAACAGACAAATAGATGAATGAAACAGCAGAGCGAGCCTAGAAATAGACCCTTACACGGACAGTCAACTGACCTCTGACAAAGGAGCAGAGACAACACAATGAAAAAGCAACAGTCTTGTCACTAATGATGCTCACCAGTCTGATTCAGACTGTGTCTGATGTCCCAGGATCAGCCCAGCACAAATTACAGACCAGTCACTTGGAAAGGTTGCTTGAGTAATCCCTCACAACGGTTATTTAAATGGTGGATTAAGGCTAGCAACAACCACCACCCACAGCCCCCAATGCGATGATTTGCCTGGATGCTTCACTTTTAATGTAATATAGACATAGTCCTTGAAAAGCAGCAAGGATTCATGCTGCGTGGAGCAGCTTGATTGTCTTAGATTATAGGTGCCATAGAGAATCGGAGTGAAGAGCGAGCACTGATTTAAATTGAGGTACAGCTGTGTCCTTATTTCATTTCAGAGTAATGAAGCAGAAATGCACTGAGAGCTCACACGTTGGGGTGGCTTGGGAACTGAAGTGGTTTGGATATGTGAAAATCCAGATGGGTCCGGGTCCCCAGGATGGTGCCACATAAGTCTCTCCCAGCTCCTAGCGGTTCTCCAAGTGTCTCCAGCACCAGGGACCAGGACTCCGGGGTTCTTGTTGTCTTCTTGACTTTCCTTGTTTTCCCCACCTTAAGTCTGACTCATTTTCTTCTCCTTTTGGGGCTGGCAAATGATTTAGCCAAGTCATAGCTCGCATTGGGTAGCGCAAGTGGGGAATTAGATGGAAATGAGAGAGAGAGAGCAGATCTCTTTTTCTGTATTTATTTTCAGGTAAAAGATTACACAGGATAAGTTAAATAGAATTGCAGGCTGTACAGTTTCAAACCTAAAAGAGAATCTGTTTTTAAAATTAGATATGCAAATAGATCTGATGGAAACAATGAGCTTAAATTATTTACAATATAAATGAATTTTCACCCTTTAAGCACTGAGGCGAAACATACCTATGAACAAGCATCAGAAGGGCAAAAATATTAAAGAAGAGGAAACTTACCACATAGAATAACAAAAAGGGAAGTAGTAACACAATGAGAGGAGAGCAGGACAAAGCATTTTTGCCAGGATCTGGGAGTCTGTGGATTAATGTGTCAAGAAAAAAAAAAAATATGGCTGATTTAAATTTCTGTTTTAGTCTCTTAAACCAGACAGGAATAGTGCAAGATCATATCATATAGTGAATTTTGAAGATGACATTTTTCTTAAGATATGTCAAATGACTTTTACAGACTCTCCTTAGGGAAAGCTACGGTATGTATTTTAAAATAATAATAATAGGATTATTAATTAGATACCGATTTATTATTATTATATTTTCTAATACAGTCCGTTATCAGTTCCCGCAAGCATAAGAACTTCTGTTCATTGAAAATGCCACAATTTTTTAACTGAATTATGTACAGAATATATGCTTAACTAATATTAGCTTGTTTTAAAAAGATTCTGGAAGCTGGGATGGCTCAGTAGGTTAAGCACTCGCTTTGCAGCCCCAGAGACAGAGGATCGAATCCCGGCCCCAGCCCATGTGGACCCAATGCTGAACTGGGGTGTGCCCCCAGTTCAGTTCTTGCCAGGGCCTATGTGGGAGGCCCCCGGCCCAGTTCCTGCCCTGCGCAGCCCCTGCACCCACCTGTGGAGTGAAACTAATATGGAAAATTAATGCTGTCAACTATAGAGACTGCTCTGGGCCCTCTCCCTTCTCTCTGTCTCTCTCTGTCTCTCTCTCTCTATCAAAAACAATAAAAATAAATCTTAAAAAGATTCTGATATTTGCACCTATATCTTTTGCTGACTTGGGATGTAATATAGAGAGTGATAAAGAATTGGATAACTTTTTTTGGGATTTATTTAGTAAGGCTTAATAAGGGTATGAGGCATAAGTACATCCATTCTATTTTTCTTTTGTCTTCTTTAGATAAGCCCTATAATGAACCAGTTTGAAAATATAGGTTTGATTAGTTGTACAATGATATGAACTAAAAAAATAGGAAACTCCAGGTGAAACACATTTAATATTTAAAGTCAATTCCAGCAGCTCAATTACCCACCTGCTCTCATTAATTGGCATATTTAATCAGCTATGATTGCTCAAGATAAATACCTTGGAAGTAGCATTGCTGTTGAATTACCACATAATTTTGTAAAAAATCTTTGGGTTGAAGTTATTTTTACCCCCAAGGTCTTAAATTGTTTAATACATTTCTTTCAAAGGAAAAAGAAAATAAGGTAAGTGGTAAAATAAATAAATAAATAAATAAATAAATAAATAAATAAATAATCTGAAGTTTCTCTGAAATATCTTTTATATCGGAGGTTTTCAGGGGACATGGAAAATGTTCACTAACACAGTTTGGGGCAGAAAAGGAGCACAGGCAACTGACTAATTCTGACACCTTTCAGAAAGGGAGGGACTGGGTCCCTCTCTACGGCGGCATGAAATGCACTCAGGAGGATGTGGATTTGAACTTGCTGAGATACACACACACTGGAGCAATGGATTCCCAAAACCAAGACAGCTTTACCTTCTACCTCTGGGATGGCAGCAACAGGTCACCTGCACTTAACTGTCACATCACCATCAAGGGTATGGGAAAAGGTAAAAACATTTCCACCAGGGTTTGTTGGGATAAACTTTTATAACCAGAAGTGAGCTAGTGTAAGCACTTGAAGTTTTTCCTTCCCTCCCTTCATTTATTCTTCTGTTCTTTGCTTTTCTCTTTCCATTCTTTATACTTTAAATTCCATCATTTATGAGTCAAACCTTTGGCTTCTCACCTGCTTTGTCTGAGACCTATCAGGTTCATGAGAGTAGCTAATTCACTTGTTATACTTTCAGTATTTCAAAAAGCCTATTGGAAATCTAGCCTTTCCCACAACATGGCTGCACATGCTACTTTAGCTCTCAGGATTTTGCTTTAAGTGAAAGTTTGCCAAATCAATGTGTTTTATCTTCAGAGAGTGAATTATTACTTGAAAATAGAGCTTCAAAGGAGAAATGTTTCTAATACAATAATAATAAAAGAAATAATAAATACATTTTACAATAAAAATAACAAAAACTTTGTCATTGAAAAGGTTAGTTGTTGCTCTTTTCACTTTGGACGTGACAATACATACTCTTTAGGGTCAAGGGAAAAGACTACAAGATTATAAGTTTCTCTTAAAATTAATTAAGCAGAACATTTGCATAATTGGACTCAGAGCCTATAAATGGTGAAAGGCAGAGAGTGAAGGAAATACTAGAAAGAAATCTGATCAAGGTATGCCATACGTGAGGAAGCTAAGGATCACATTTCATTCAAAGTTGCATATTTCTTCTTGTTTTTTTCTTACAATGGGGTTTTATATCTGTACTATTGGTTGTACAGGTATCCTTTTTTTTTCTTAGCATGACTATGCCCAAATTGTAGCCTAATTTTGTAAATATGATTGTTCATCTCTAAATAAAACTACACTGAATTGTTAGACTTAACAATGACCCTCTTATTGAGCAATTGGGTTATTTCCATTTGGAATCTATTTTAAATATATTCAGTCTTCCATTTGTGTTGTGTCTTCTGATTTGCACAGTGGTTAAAATGAGATCTTTGAGAGGAGCTTAGAAGGACATCATCTATAGTTGACCATGCTCCATACTCTGCCAGCACAGTCCTGAAAAACTGCATTAGGGCAAAACCCAGACACTCTTCTCCCCTCAGATCCATCTTCTGCTCCCAGTGAAACCTCTCCTGGGTGATTTTCATTTTTTCAGCTTTGTTCATTCTTCTTACTGCTTTAATGTGTTCATCTTTACTTCCTCTGAAGCACGTGCATCTCGGATTTTGATTTAAAGTCAAGAGGGTCATTGATCCCATTAATACATTGGTTGTAAGTTGCATAGTATTTTGAGTTAAAAGCGTAACATACCAAAAGACTAGTTTAGTCGTATAAAAAAAGATTTCCCAATGTTGGCGCAATTGACATGTTGAGATGGGTAATTCTTTGTTGTAGTGGACTTCCTTGTGCATTGTAGGCTGTTTAGTAGCATTTCTGGCCTCTGCACTAGAGGGCTGTAGCAGCTCTCAATTATGACAACCAAAAATGTTTCCAGACATTGCTAATGGCCCCTGGGGGGCAAAATGGCCCCTCACCAAGAGCCACCAGGCTAAAGCTTTATCTCCTTGATCTTTTAATTTTAGTTTTTGTTTTCTCGTGGGACTGAATAGCTTTTATAATTTTATTGACCATTTGTATCATTAAATTTATAATTAGTTTCTCATTTACCTCACTCATATTTCCCTTTGGATATGCACCCTTTTAGTGTTGATTTATACAAAATTCTTATATATTAGAGAGAGGAAACAAAATAACATAGTGTTTGAGTTTGTGTTCTTGAGTTAGATGACTTGAGAAGTGATTCTAACTGCACCTTTTAGTAATTGTGTAATAATTATCAATTTAGTAGTTCCACACCATAGTTTCTTCATTTATATCCTGGAAGATATGATAATGTCCTACCTCATAGAATTGGTGTGAAGATGCTTAGCACAAAGTAGAAGCTTCATATCTTAGTTATAATTTCCTTTTTAATTAGTGGAATTGGATTATAATTCTTACTTGTAAAACACTGCAACATTAGCCCACATGTGACCCACTTCTACTTTACACATTCATACACTCATCCATGCATTCTATTTAAAATACATAGCAAACACCCATGCAAGCACCACACTGGACTATTAACAGTAACAAATACCTACCTCTGAGTTCTTTCAATCGAGAGAGAACCACCATCCTGAATTTTGTGTTAATTATTTTCTTACTTTTGTTTATAGTCTTCTGGAACTTGCTCACAAAAGTAACAAATGCTAATAAGCTACATCTGTATTGTCATCGGTAGCTGTAGTTCATTCATTTTGCTAGTATACAAGATTCAGTTCTATGAAGAGATCACGGTTTGTTTAATGTTTACTTTTTGAAAAACCATTGAGGTTGTCTCCAGCATTTTCAATGACAAGCCGTGCTGTGGTTACCATTCTGATATGTGTCTCCAGGTGTAAGTCCACATGTTTCTGTCCAACACACAGCTGGAGTGGAATCCCTGGGTCACAGCATATATGATGCTCAACTCTTTACAAAATAATGCCAAATTGTGGACCAGTTTATGCTTCTACCAGAATCTTAGGGAAGACTCTCTTGATCTACAGTCTCTTCAATACTCCGTGTCAGCAGACTTCTATGTTTCTGCCAAACAGTGGGCTATGAGATGACAACTTATTGTAATCTTGATTTGTATTCCCAGAATTATTGATATTGAGCATCTATTTGTATCTTTATTGGCTACGTGTGTGTTTCCTCTTCTGTGTAATATTTTCTCATATCTTTTGCCTAATTTTTACATTAATCATAGTTATACAAACCTTTCTCTTATACTTTTGAATTCCACACAATTTGGCCTTTGTTTTTTCCCTTTACCTTGCCCATTTTATCTGTTAACATCAGGTTCTGGACCGCATTCTCTTCCAGGTGATATTGTCATCCATGCAAAACCACTTGTGATGTCTGAAGGGGGCAGAAGTGTCTTGACAACCAGCACTCTCCTTGCTGTGGATGCAACTGACAAGCCCGAAGAGTTGCTCTATGTCATCACCTCCCCACCGCGATATGGCCAGGTGGAACACATCCACTTCCCTGGTGTCCCTATTACAAGTTTCAGCCAAATAGACATAGCAGGACAGATCGTGTGCTACGTACACAAGAGCAAGGTGCCAGCCTCCAGTGATGCATTCAGGTGAGCCCCATGTAAACGGTTCAGAACCCCTTCATGTTTAATGCCGAGAAAGGAAATGGGGGTGAGGGGAATAAGTTCCTCTCCAGCTCTTATGTAGCTATGTTCTCCAATGACTAGCTGTAGAAAGGTAAATGTGCACAATTACAACAATATGAGCAAGGCAAGGAATTAGAGCTAGGTTAAAAATAAACACATAAGCAGATTTAAAGGTGAGCTGTTCTTTGAGGTGGGGTGAAAACCTGAGGATATCAACTAAGGAGAAATATAGAAAAGTAATTTCCCACTTTTTTAAGTATGTTTTTCTATATGAAGAAAAGGTACTTACTAGTCAACATTTGGCTTCAGTAGACACTGCCTGTGACACAATGTGTTCCAGTAACTGTATCATAAATCATGTTTGTCATAGAGGGGATCGTATTTCCCCATTGAAGCAGTGTTGTAATTGGGGGCTGTGCACCTGTTCGAGGATTCTGTATCAAATAAATCATTGCAAGAAATAACAATCTGGTGAAGAGGCACTGATACAGCATTAATGAAAGCCCACATTCATTTCAAATATTGAAATCAGTTTTCAGTCACTTAATGAAAGAGAAATTCTAATGTGGCCCAGGACAGCTTTAAATGTGGCCCAACACAGATTCATAAACTTTCTTAAAACATTATGAGATTTTTTGTGTGTGTGCAAAATTTTTAGCTCATCAGCTATTGTTAGTGTTAGTGTGTAATTCTTCCAATGTGGCCCAGGGAAGCCAAAAGGTTGGATACCCTGCTGTAGAGAAACTATCATCTTGCAATTCTCAAAGCTGGCTGAAGTCAAGATCCTTCATACGAATACAGGTCTTTAGGGCTGGGGTAAGAACCAAGAAATCTGGACTAGCCTTTGGGGGAACCATGGTGCATATTCAACCCCTAGTGTTACCAATTAAGAAGGAGACTTCCTGAGAGCATTCGTTCATCTGCCACACATGTAGCACTTCGGGATAATTTTCACATCAGAACACACCCTTCATAAGACCACCATACAGGTAGCATTGTCCTGCATTATTTAGTAGGTTCCCATAACTTTGTCAAGTGGATCGATACATCTATGTTCAAATACCACTCTACCATAATTTTGTCTATTTAAATTCAGTGTGTCTTTGATAAGCATTGTTTAAATGTCAGTGAAGATGATTTTGCTTGCCTTTTTAGCATTTAGAATGATGACTTGGATAACTCAACTGTTAAAAAATCCAGGGAAGTTTGAAGTAGTATCTTGTTTTTCCTCTTGATGAATGCCCTTTAGCATGAAGATCATCATTTGATAATTATTTGGTTGATCAGTATCTTCATAACTAACTTAGTGCTTGAATGTTGCTAGTCACTAACTAAATGAAATGACATGGGGGATTCCTTCTCATGAATTTTTGCAAGAAGTTATATAGTATAATAGTTGAGGCTCAGGCTTGAGGTCAGTTACTGCCTCCATGACTTTGTCCATTTACTTCCAATTACTGCCTCCACCAGCCTACATCAACTCATGCCTCTTCCTGTGCTCCCATTTCCTCTTCTGTGAAAAAGAATGATGCTCACAGTCCCTGCCTCACCGGGTTGTTGGGGGCTTTGAATGAGCTGATACATGTAGAGTACTTAAAACGATATGAGGCATATAGGAAGAACAAAGTAAGTGTTAGCTGCTATTATTACTACTACAATTGTTGTTACCATTTTTTATTGTAGCCTTTCCTTGGCCTCGCTTTCCCTTCCAATCTTTACACCACCAACCATCGTCTTGAAGAAGAAAACAAGTTACAACAAAGATGTTCTTTTTTCCCATTTGCCAATGGCGAGTGGGTGCTTCTTGGTTTAATCCCCGTGTATCAGATTCCGGGCTTCTCATATTACCCTTGTTTCTAGAACTTCTTGCTCTTATCTATACCTTCTTCCCCCAGTCAGTGCCCACCAAAGAGCCTGGTAAAGACATTAGTAACTGTATTGGAGACACCAGTGACCCTGCAGAAGGAACCAATGAATTAATGTGTAAAGATGTCCAAAAATGAATATTCGATATTAATCAGATGGTGGTAATGAGCTGAGAATGAAGAACAAAATCTCCATATGTGAGGATTGGTGATACGGCAAAACTTTCCCAATTCATACCCATAGGAAGTCATATGAGATGGCATTTTAGAAATCCTTTATCCCAGGAATTTTCTAAATTTCTAGACCCTCAAGAGGGTTACCTGGGTGATTTTTAAACATACGAGTTCTTGGGCCTCACTGCTGAGAGGTGACTTTGGTAAGTCCTGTCTTAGGAACCTGTAGTTTTAAAAGCTCTCCAGGTGATTTTGATACAATTGGGACTATAGCAACCCTTGGTCTGGCCCAGTCCAGGGTCCTAAGTATGTGCTGAAGAGTTTCAGGAATATACAGAAGCCCTCTTGGGGCCTCCCAGAGATGAAAAATGAAGGGGCTGAATGGTGGGGCTCTGGACCCTCATCCCAATGTATTAATAGAGCTTTGTTTTGGTTTCTGTTTTGATGGTTTGATTCCGGGCAAGGTTTTCTTTTAGCAAAAAAAAGGCTGTGACTCTTATTTCCCAAAGTGAGTGATTCATACCACCAGCTATATAAAGACTCAAAATGAGGTGTGCTGACACAGGAAGCAGGGACTCAAGAGTGATAAACTGTTTCTTTTGGTTCTTTCCATCATTCGGATTGTTTACAGAAGGAAGTCTCAGGGTAAGGCTGAGGCTGATACATCCTTAATAGCTTTTCAGTATTTACTGTTTTCTCTTTCTAACAAAGAGAGTACAGGCCTCAGGTGCCAAGCCACAGGGTAACAATATCTAAAATTAAAATATTCTTTTCTTATATGTATTTTTGTAGTATTTATCATGGTTCACTTTTTAGTAGTTAAAACTTTCTTCTTTTTTTTTTAAAGCATTTATAAGGTTTTCTTTTAAGTACACTTAAATAAAAATGTGAGTTGATATAAAGCAGAATATTAAGTAATAGGAGTATGGGCAGTACTAGCAAATGGCAAAAATTATGAAGGCGATAGTTGAATGACTAAAGCTTAGGAAGCAGGTCTCCAGGCAGAAAATAAACAAGTGAGTTTTCTTTCTAGAGATTGAATTCTGAAAATACACAAGTGGGTCCTCAAAGCTCAGTCTCAGTGCAGCTGCAAAAAAAATAAGAGGGTGGGGATTAGAAAGCATTGATTTAGTCTAATCCTTTCATTTACATGTAATGAAGCTAATGTGACTTGAACACCTGCAATGCATCAGACAGTGTACTAGACCCTTTTTTAAAATACATCTTTATTTATTTTTATTTTTGACAGAGAGAGAGAGAGAGATACAGAGACAGAGACAGAGACAGAAAGAGAGAACTGAACTGGGGGAGCTCCCAGCTCAGCATATGGGTCTGCACAGGCCGGGGCCGGGGCCGGGATTCGATCTCTGGTCCCCGGTGATGCAAAGTGAGCGCCCAACCCACTGAGCCATCCCGACTTCCCCAAGACCCTTTTTTTTTTGAATGCCATTTCCTTACACAATGACCTTGAGAGAATTGGTTTCTTCTCATTTTGTGCCTGAGAAAATGGAGGGTCCCACAGGCAAAGAAAGTCACCTAAACAAACATAGCTGAGTTTGGGCTGAGATCTCATTTAGGAGAGTTCTTTCCATGATACCTCATTGTACCAATAATTTGTGGAGAATCTGCACTTATGCAAAAGAACCTCCTCCATGTGTCGTTCTGATGTGTGGCCAGCCGTTTTACAGATTTATAATGGAGGAGCGTAGCATCTGCGCAAGACTCTCCTTTTAATCTTGTCGTTTCCCTAACCCAGTCACGGGCTGCTATGTTGTTTGTCAAGTGGAGCTAGCCCAAAGCTGAAAGCCTGTTTTAATGAGAGTGTGATCGTGGTGCTTTTTAAAAATTAAATATATGCAACCAATCTCATCACCTAAATTTATGTGGCTTGCTGTGAAATCTGGCAAGGAGTTTGGCTGGGTAGAAGAGATAAATTCTGTGGCAGAAGACAGTCCCCCCTTCTCTTTTTAGTGTAAGATATGGCAGCAGTAATTAAATGAGGCAGAGGGGGGAGGGTCTAATGGTCGGGTTTTTACCTTCTGCAGAAATATTTTGTGAATCGTAAGTGTCTCCAGCATTGTTTGGTGCTGCTGGCTTGGAAGAAGGATTTGGCAGCACATGCTAGGACAGATGACACCAAGTGATTAGCAAGCTGACTTCAGCTGCTGACAGTCCGCGCACGAAAAGAACATGCTAATGTCCTCCATTTTGACATGCCGGCTGGACTTCTTTTTTTTTTCCTCCCCCCGGAGGAACTGGCTCTGTTTATGATTCCATTTTTATCCTTTAAATGCCATGACAGATGGCAGATTCTTCAGCCAACTCGATTGCCAGCAAAGGCAGAGCGCTTGAAAGCACCATGGTAATGGTGAAATCAGCCCAGGCAGACACATCTGAGAGTCAGTTCCCAGATTTCACGAGTGGTCATCCAGGCTGTGTCTCTTCTCAGGGAAGGGTCATAAAGGAGATGCGACAAAATAGACTCACAGCAGGAGCTGCTGCCTCGAGCCACCAGCTTCTTCACCTGGGAAGGGCTGTCATGATGGCCATGGCACTGTGGTTTGAAAACTGGAAAATGCATTTGGAGGGTCTCTGTGGGGGAGAGAGGAGAACGTGTGGGTCACCTTTGCAGACTTGAGCTGCCCTGCCTGACCTTGCGGCGCTTGCCCTGCTGGGCTGGTTTGACTGGGAAGCCAACCATGTACTGATCTCGCTCTGATCGCGTTTCCCTGCCGGAGTAGCATTTGCCTTGTTACTCGGGAAAGTGAATGATGTGTTTGAGCCAGTCATGTTTAGAAACGGCGTCCTTTGCACCACTGGCTGATTAGCTTTAGGTCCGTGCAGACAGCTGGGCTCAGGAAGTAGATTTTGTTCTCATCTGTGGTCCCTGCCCTGCTTGCCCTCGTTGCCATCTGTCTGGTGGCAGGCTGCCGGTTTCTGACGTGGTCAGCTCCCTGTCACCAGGCAGAGAGGCACTGAAGATGGACAGCCTGGATTGCAAGATGACTTCATTGCCCTCACACAGGTCACAAACTCACAGAGCAAAGCAGCCGTCCTGAGGCTGAGCTTTGAGGATCCGATCAGCTGTTTTCAGAATTCCATCTCCAGAGAGAGAGAAGTCAGAATCAGACACTCCAAACGGCCACCTGTGGTGGAGCCCCTGACAGTCACTGAGAACCCCACTGAACCCCCTTTCCCCTGACCCCTGTCTCTCCCCCCTTTTCCCCTTCCTTCTCCACCAATATTTGACATGTTTTCATGGGGGCATGGAGTATTTAACTCCACAATTAATGCTAATACCAGAATCCGTGTCTTTTGGCTTCAATTTGTGCTAAACTATAAATATCTGGTTTAAAACGCCCAGAAGAGCACATTTTGATAGAGACTTGGGAGGAAAGAGAGCACTTTATTTGTGAAAGAAGGTAAATTGGGAGGCTTGAAACGTGTTTATTGAAAGGGAAATTGGAAGCAGTGAGGGAATGCCTGGCCTTCACCTTGTGTTGCCTCTAGTCAGATGATAGATAGACTTCAGGGAGGAAACATGGAAAAGTAAGAGGAAAACAATGAAATAACAGCCTAATTCCATGACAAGCTCTCCCCGAGAAATAGACCATGACTTTTAAACCTAAAAATGTATATCACTTGGCCTTTGAAACTGTCAAGGTGGCTAATAAATAAGAAGTTGAGGGGAAGCTGGGATGGCTCAGTGGGTTGAGTGCTCGCTTTCAGCCCTGGTTCCGAGTATCAAATCCCGGGCCCAGCCCATGTGGATCTATATGCTGAACTGGGGTTCTTGCCGGGGCCTAGTGGGAGGCTCCTGACCCATCCTGTCCTGTGTGGCCCCGTGCCCACCTCTGGAGTGAAACTATATAGAAAACTAATTTTGTCAACTATGGAGACTGCTCTGGGCCCTCCCCCTTCTCTCTGTCTCTATCAAAAAACAGTAAAAATAAATCTTAAAAAAAGAAAAAAAAGAAGTTGAGCACACAGAGATTTTTCTAGGTGTGCTTCAGTTTTCTTTAAAAAAAAAAAACTAACTTTGTAAACACTTCATGATCCAGCTGTGAAATAACCCTATTTGCTTAGAACTTTTTTATCAAAAGGTTAGCTTTACAAAAGGAAAGCTTTACAAAAGGAAAACTGATTGTTTTAAGGAAAAAAGGTGATTTTGCTCAGTCTGCAATTCTAAAGTTAATTCAGTACCCTTATTTAAACTACAAAGTAATGCTGCCAAAAAAAAAAAAAAAAAAGCTAAAACTAGTTTATATTTTTTACAAGCCTAGGTGTGTGAAATGTTAACATTTTCTTTATTTGTAGGCAGTCTTATCAAATAGATCATTAAAAAGCTCAAAAATTTTAGCCTTGCATTCAAAGCAAAGTCTGTACCTGCCAAACTCACATCCCTTTACTTTGGTCCAACTGCTCTTCCAAACCCTCTGCTTCAGGGAAGCTGAGGACTCATCACACTCATACAACCTGATGTTGGGTTTCTTCGTGTTCAAAGGCAAAGCAACACTTCTCAAACCTTGAAAGACAAGACACATTTCACAGAGGATAAAGACCTGGGCGTCAAACTTGTCAGATTAGGAAAATAAATATAAATTCCATATTTTCTCTAGTTAAAAAAAAAAAAAGGGGGAAGCGGGGATGACTCAGTGGGTTAAGTGCTCACTTTGCAGCGCCGGGGACCGAGGATCGAATCCTGGCCCTGGCCCTTGAGGACCCATGTGCTGAACTGGGGAGTTCCCCCAGTTCAGTTCTCTCTCTGTCTCTGTATCTCTCTCTCTCTGCTAAAAACAATAAAAAAAAAACAACACAAAAAAATTAAAAACAAAACAAAAAAATAAACCTGCAAAAAAAAAGTCATATAATTTAAGGTTACAGTCAACTAAAATTATTTTTAGAGATTTTTTTACATCCATGGAACATAGGAATGTATTGGCCATGAATATTTCTAGCAACTATGCTACATGGAGAAAAAACTAGTAGACACAACTCCATAATCAGTTTAAAGTACAGGTTTGGGGTCTACAATGAATCATCAATTCCATTTGAAAGTAGTGATTTCTTAACTTTTTGGAGTCTTAGTAGTGCATTTTGTTTGCTTAATTTCATGACACTTTTAGTTACACGTTGAAATGTTCTGAAGATCAGTTAAATTGGTTTTACTTTGGAATTGGCAGTGGTGGATGAAATATGATTTAGTGATCAATATAATCAGAAATACTCTCTGGTATCACAAACTCAAGAGTATGAAAGATATTTTGCTTACCTTGAGTTTATTTCATTTTAGCTTTTTCTTTATAATACTGCAGAGGTGCTCTGGCACCCCTACTTTTTCTTAGTGGACTGTGAAACCAGCATTTATTAAAAACTCTGCAGAAGCTGAAGGTGTGGGGCCCAAAGACCTGGGTTCTAATCCCAGATCGGTCTCCTACCTGCCTTATGATCTCCTACCACATTTTTAAACATGTCTTCTATAATTTTATTTTCTTTAAAGCAGGAAAGCAATCCTTGTCTATCACAACTCCCACATATCTTGTAGGAGCAAATGTATAAGCAAAATAAAAAGTAAGAAATTAGAGCATCACATGGTATTTTAGAGGTGGATGGTACTTGGCGATCTTTTGGTCCATTTTTCACTTTACAGAAGGGTGAAAATGAGTCCCGTGAAGGGGAGATGAATTAGGCACAATTTCATGGCTAAGTAATGTGATCTGAACTTAACAAATAGACCACAAATATATAAATACAATGAATTATCCAAATTAAATCTACTCAGCACTTTATTAGCCCCCAATGATCAGTCTTAAAAGTTTAAGTTGTTAAATCCCCACAAAGAAAATACAGTTGCAAACGTATAAATATATAAAAAGAGGGTGTTCTTCAAACTCATGCAGGGGGTCTAATTGGATATAAAATTCCTATTTGTGGCAACAAACATCACTGAGCAGTGACAAACCTGGGACATATCATTGGCAGGATTAGACTGCTGCATCACGGGCGTCTAACCATCAGTATTAGTGAGAAAATACTTCTGGGTGTAGAATGGGCAATTTGTGTGTGGCCTAGCGACTGGCTTAACGAATAGCATGATGTTCTTCTGAAAGTCCTGCCCTTGATTTTTCACTTGAGTCCCAACACAACCTATCCTTTAGTAAAGGCGTGTGTTATCATTTCATTCCAGTAGATGGTGACACAAGAATCCATGCTGAAGGCTGCCTTGCCTCTCTTTGCCAGATTCATCGTCAGCAATGGATTGCAGACCAAGCGTGGCGTGTTTGAGATCGTGGTGGAGCGCGTGGACAGAGCTTTGCCCGTGGTGACCCGGAACAGGGGACTGAGACTGGCTGAAGGGGCCACAGGCCTGCTTTCCCCGGACCTCCTGCAGCTGACCGACCCTGACACGCCGGTGCAGAACCTCACCTTCGTTTTGGTCCAGCTCCCACTGCATGGGCATCTCTACCTGCGGGGGGTGGTGCTGCTTCAACACAATTTCACTCAGCAGGATGTAGACAGCAGGAATGTGGTCTACAGGCACTCAGGACAGCACTCTCAGACTGACCGCTTCACCTTTGTAGTGACCGACGGGACAAACCATGGCTTTGTTGTGGGTGATCAAGTGTGGCAAGAACCTGTGTCATTCACCATCCAGGCAAGTATGGCAAATACACAGCTCTTTGCCACCGATGTGGAGAAATGGCTTTAAGGAAAACTTCCTTGCTTCCATTCAAATATGTACTGTGCATCACAGCACACAGGTGCCAAGCAAGGCACCAGGGGTGTTAATACGAACAAACAAATGTGATCCGAGTTTGGGCTAATGACTGACCTTAGGAGTCATTGGTTGATAGTACAGAAAGGAACAGAAAACGCAGTCCTTAGAGGCAAATAAACCTAGGCTGGAATTTCTGCTTCACCAGCTATTAGGTATTCCAAGGCACCACCAGCGTATTGCCTGAAACGTATTAGATATTCAATATCTTTTAACTACTGTTATAATACCTAACTTTACTATTATGATGGCGTTTATTGGTCCATGCTATCTGCTGGCATGTCAATGGCTTTCAGTTGACCATATCAAAACTCACAAGGCAGCATCAATATTATACATGTACGAATGATAAGGATAATGTTTGCAAAAGCTGCAATTTTTTGAGCATTAACTGTAGCACTGATCTACTTTGCATATCTCAGCTAATTCTCATAAAAATTCCAGGAGGTACACGTTATTATTTCTATTTTATAGATGTTCAGGAGTTTAGACGTTAGATAATTGGATCAAGTACACATAAAGTCTTTCCGATCCCAATTCAGTCTCTTCTATGGCACTATAGTGCCACATGTGTGTTGACTATTATGATGATTCTTGGCATAATGTGTTTTTCTTTTTTTAGTGAAAACACATCAAGTGTGTTCTGGCTCTCAATGCCTTAAATCCACTCTTCTTGGATGTAGTTCACCCTGTTCTACATACTTCTATCAACAGCAAAAAATATATACAAGGGCTGTCCAGAAAAAATCCAGTCATTGTCAATATAACGAGAATGGTTTACATGGATGACTACTTTCTGGATAGCCTCTGTACATTTGTCTCTTCAGGATACTTTCTGATTATATAAAATAATCATAAATTTTCTTGCTCTTTAGTCTCTATACTAGTCAGGATTATCTAGAAACAGAACTAATGAGAGAGAGATTATTTATTTTCAGGAACTGGCTCACAATTTTAGGGTCAGATATGTCCAAAATCTATAGGGAAGGCCAGCAGGGTGGAAATTCCAGCAGGAGTTGATTTTGCAGTTTTGGGTCCAAAGGCATCTGGAGGCAGAATTCCTTCCTCTTCCAGGAACCTCAGTCTTTTCTCTTAAGGCCTTCAACTGGTTGGATGAGGCCCACTCACATTTTAGAGGGTAATCTGCTTTACTCATAGTCTATTGACATAAATCTTAATCACATCTAAAATTACCTTCATAGCAACATTAAGCCCAGTGTTTGACCAAACAACTGGCTATCATAGCTTAGCTATGTTGACATATAAGATTAACTATTTCAGTTTCTATCTCAGGTGGGACCCGAGTAGAAAAGTGGGGTTGTAATAACATCGAGTGGCTACTAGATAAGTGTTGGCCCCAGGTAAGTACAGAAAATGTAATGAAATTATGGTGCATTGGGAGAAGAGAGAAGTTATTGCTATCATTGACACAGTAAGATGTACTTTGTATATAGTAAGATTATTATGTTTTTATTTCCCATTATGTTTTCATTGTTATTAGTCTCATTCCACATGTCAGTCTACTAATACGGTATCTTTTTATGATCCCTGACTCCCCATACTAAGTAAAGAAATATTACTGTACTGTCCAATCAGAAGTAATTTTGGGGGTGTATTGGCAGCAGATCTGTAGGAGTTATCGATTCTGACGCAGGCAGAGAAGGAAAAGGGGGTAGAGTGTGAAGAAAGTGCTCGCATTTAAGTCAGGTCTCTCCCAGCACCAATATTCATCGTAAAGACCATGGTTATCATGAAAGTTACCTCCTGGAAGTTGCAGAATTCACTGATAGGATATGTGTTATAAACGTTCTTTTTCACCAAAAGCACAAGGTTTTCCTTGTCAAAAAAAAAAAAAATCATTATGTGAGGACAAGAAAGCCTCAAACTTTCTCCCATAATATCCCTGAACTCCCTGGTCTCTCTGAGCAGAGAGTCAAGCAGTTTAGTAAATTACTAACTACCCACTGGTCTCAAATAATACAGGAGAAGTAACCCCTCAGTCTCTTGCCTTCAAGAGCTTTTTTTGGAAAGACAATGTGATGTCATCTACCACTGCATGATGATTTGCTCCAATGACATGCCCTACTCTTATGGTCCCAACCTCGGCATCTTTGGGTGGACTTAAATGCAAAGCACAGGTGCATTTGACTGCTGCCAGCAGGCACTCACCTTACATTTATTTTGTAGGAAATAATGTCTATCTGACCAAGGTGCTGCAATCTTGCTGTAATGGGTTCCTCTAACCTTTCAAAGGGGACAGGGCTGGAGGTGACCAGCATCACAGCTTTCTCTTACTAAGGCATTTCAGATTCAGTAAATTCAACATACTTATAAGGATATATAACCTTCTTATTGTCCTTTCTTTTTTATTTTATTTTAACAAGTCATGGTAGTATTAGGTCACTATGTTTTAGAGTCATTTCTAAACAGCATTGGATAACTGATACATCTCTCCTCAATGCAAGGCCTCCCTTTTCCTTCATCCTTCCTAACTCCCATTCACTCTTCAGGGATTATTATTTTCTTCATAAAATCTTCTGATGATTCCAGGTCAGGGACTTTCTCTTATTCTGTACAGAACCTACCAATACATGACTCTTTAAAACAGTAATGATATGCCTTGTTTTATACTTTTAAATTCCTTTATATGTGATCCTATATCTTGCTATCTGACCTTTCATTTATATAGCCTTCTTTTAGGAAATATTTTTAAATGCTTCTGGTAACGTAAGGTAGAAGACCTGCTTTTGAAGAATCTAGGATTTTAAAAAGACTAGGATACATTTTAGCACAAAGATGACCAAAGGCACAACAGGGGACCAGATAACTAGAATCTAGATAAGAACATTTAAAAAATAATTATCACAACAAGTGTTTATTTCTCTTATAACACTTTTATTTATCAACTTTGAGAATTTCCTGCATGGCTTGATGTATGTTTATTTTTCCTTTCCTGACATTGATCATCCTGGCCACCCCCATGTCAGAACTTCTCCCCCCAAAAAGGCCATGAAAATGACATGAATCCCCACCTTCTGTTCATGGTCACAGCTCTGAGGTTGCCACCTCTACTTTTTAGGGAAGGAGCATGACTGTAACTTTTGAACATTTTTGTTGCTTTTTACTTATAAAATAATTTATTTATTGTAAAGAATGCATAAACTATAGGAAAGGGCAAGAAGGAAATATTCTTCACAGTCATACCACTAAAAGATCGCTATCGTTGGTGGCTTCCTTCCATTCTTTTATTCTGTGCAATAAAAAACGAGGTGCTAGTTTTCACTCTTCATGGTGTTATGAAAATTTTTTCATGTCATTAAATCTTCCTGGAAACAGTTTTTAAAGGCTGCATAGCGTTCAGTCTCAGGTAGAGATGATTTATAAATCCCGTTGGATTTTTGTGTTTTATGGAATTTTTTGTTAATTGCAGTTATAAATTATGTTGTAGTGAACTTGCATGTATATACATTTTGGTGTACATGTCTAATTATTTCTACAGAAGATACTCAAAAAGGTGAAAGTTTTGGATCAAAGTGTATTCACACTTACATATATGCCAAATTTCTCTTCAGAATTTTTTTCACAAATTTGGACTCCCATCAGCAAAATATAAATATGTTTGTTTCTCTAGCAATTAAGCAACATGATTTATAATTACTTTTTCTTTGAAAAAAATATATTTTTTATTTTTAAATTTATTGGGGTGACATTGCTTGATAACAATTACATAGGTTCCAAGTGTACAATTCTACATTACATTGTCTATGCATTGCATTATGTGCTCACCTCCCAGAACAGCTCTCTTTCCATCACCATATATTTGATTCAGCCTCCCTACTCTCACCCACCACCCTCCCCCCTTACCCTCAGGTAACCACTAAACTCTTGACTGTGTCCATGAGCCTTTGTTTCTTTGTTACTTTCAGTTTTATATTCCACCTATGAGTGAGGTCATAGGTTTCTTGATTCTTTTAGTCTGACTTATTTAGCTTAATAAGATGTTTTCAAGATCAGTCCATGTTGTCACAAATTGTTGTATTTCACCTTTTCTTATTGCTGATTAGTGTTCCATTGTATAAACGTACCACAAGTTCTTTATCCAGTCATCTATCAGAGGACAATTTGGTTGATTCCACGACTTGGCCATTGTGAACAGTGCTGCGATGAACATTGGGGTACATGTATCTTTGTGGATTAAGGTTTTCAGGTTTTTTGGGTAGATGCCCAGGAGAGGGGTTGCTGGGTCATATGGCAATTCCATTCCTGGTTTTTTGAGGAATCTCCACACTGCCTTTCCCAGTGGTTGTACCAATTGATGTTCCCACCAGCAGTGTATGAGGGTTCCTTTTTGTCCTCAGCCTCTCCAGCACTTGTTATCCCTTGTCTTGTTGATTATAGTCATTCTAACAGGTGTAAGATGGTATCTCATTGTGGTTTAATTTGCATTTTCCTAATTGCTAGTGAAGTGAGCATTTTTTCATGTATCTGTTGGCTATTTGTATGTCTTCAGAAGAGAAGTGCTTGTTTAGGTCTTCTGACCATTTTTTATTTGGATCATTTGTTGTTGTTATTTTGTTATTGAGATGTATGAGTGTTTTTTATATATATTTTAGATATCAGCCCCTTATCAGAGGCATTGTTTGCCTTATATGGAGGTCTTTAATCCACGTTGAGTTAATTTTGGTATATGGTGACAGTTCACAGTCCAGATTCATTCTTTTGCACGTGGTTTTCCAATTTTCCCTGCACCATTTACTGAAGAGGCTTTCTTTTCTCCATTGTTTATTTTATCTTCTTTGTCAAAGACTATCTGTCCAAAGAAATGGAAAGATATTCCATGTTCATATATTGGAAGAATCAACGTAGTTAAAATGGTCATATTACCCAAAGTAATATATGGATTAAATACAATTACCATCAAAATTCCACAGACATTCTTTCAAGAAATAGATAAAAAAAATTATCAGATTCATATGGAACCAGAAAACACCCTGAATTGCGAAAACAATCCTCTGAAAAAAGAAAAAGGCAGGAGGCATGTTTCCTGACTTCAGTCTGTACTACAAAGCGTCTATAATCAAAACAGCTTGTTATTGGCAGAGAAACAGACATACAGACCGATGGAACAGAATCGAAAATCCAGAAATAAAGCCACAAATATATGGAAAAATTTTGGTTAACGTGTAGTTGACATACACTAATATGGTACTATCAGTTGTACAAATAAGTGATTTGACATTTATATACTTTACAAAGTGACCCTCGTGATAAGTCTAGTAACCATTTGTCACTGTACAAAGTTATTATGATATTATTGACTATATTCTCTATGATGTGCATTACATCCCTGTGACTTGTTCATTACTGGAGGTTTGTACCTCAATCCCCTTTACCTTTTTTCCCATCTCCCCTGCCCTCTCTTTTAACAGCCATCATTTTGTTCTCTGTATCTATTAGTCTGTTTGTGTCTTGTTTGTCCATTTGTCTTGTTTTTTAGATTCTACACTAGTGAGATTATATAGTAGTTGTCTTTCTCTGTCTGAATTATTCTACTTATCATAATACAGTCTCGGTCCATTCTTGTTGCAAATGGCAAGAGTTCATTCTTTTTGTGGCTGAGTTATATTCCATATGCAAGGGCTCTCCAGAAAGTATCCAGCCAAGTAATAGGAAAAATAGAAGCATTTATGGATGGATTTTTACTGAATAGCCCTCATACACCACATCTTCTTTATCACTTAACAATGGGCAACTAGGTTTCTTCCATATCTTGGTTATTATAAATAATGCTGCAATGAATATGAGCGTACATATATTGTCTCAAATTAGTGTTTTCATTTTCTTCAGCTAAATACCCAGAAGTGGAATTGCTGGGTCATATGGTAGTTCTATTTTGAATTTTTGGGGAACCTCCATACCGTTTATAGTGGCTGCACCAATTTACAGCCCCACCAACAGTGCATGAAGGTTCCCTTTTCTCAACATCCTTCCCAACGCTTATTTGTTTTCTTTTTCATGATAGTGATTCTGACAGTTGTGAGGTGATAGAATGAATACTCATTGTGCTTTTGATGATTACTGATGTTAAGCATCTTTTCATGAATTTCTTGACCATCTGTTTGTCTTCTTTGGAGAAATGTCTATTTTGGTCTTCTGGCCATATTTTAATCAGAATGTTTGTTTTTTTGATGTTGGATTGTATAAGTACTTTACATATTTTGGATATTAGTGACTATCTTCTCCCATTCAGTAGGTGGTCTTTTCATTTTGTTGATGGTTTCCTTTACTGTACAAAAGCTTTTTAGTGTGATGTAATCCCATTTGTTTACTTTTACATTTATTGCCCTTGCCTGAGGAGACATAGCTAAAAAAACTGCTGAGACCGATATCAAAGGTTTTACTGCCTATGTTTTCTTCTAGTTTTATGGTTTCAAGTCTTATATTTAAGTCTTTAATCGTTTTTGAGATTATTTTTTTATATGGTGTAAGAAAGTGGCTCAGTTTTTGTTTTTGGGTTTATTTTTTTGCTTTTGCTTTTTTTTGTATGCAGTGTTCATTTTTCCCAAGACCATTTATTGAAGAAACTGTCTTTTTCCCATTGTATTTTCTTGACTCCTTGGTCATAGATTATTTGACCATATAAGCATAGGTTTATTTCTGCACTCTCTATTCTGCTCCATTGACATTGTATCTGTTTCTGTGCCCCTACCATACTATTTTAATTACTGTAGCTTTGTAGTATAATTTGAAATCAGGAAGTATGATACCTCCAACTTTGTTGTTCTTTCTCAAGATTTCTGTGGCTATTTGGGGTATTTTGGGATTCCACTTAAATTTTATAATGACTTATTCTAGTTCCATGACAAATGCCATTGGTATTGTGAAAGGAATTGCATTGAATCTATAGATTGCTTTGGGAAGTATGGATTTTTTAGTGATACTAATTCTTTTGATCATGAGCACAATATATCTTTCCATTTATTTGTATCATCTTCAACTTCTCATGATTATTTTTGTTAATGAAAAATGACCTGGCCAACTTGAGTGGAAAATACTATTTGATTGTTTCAAAATTCCATATGGAAATACACAAAGGAGGAGTGGTAATTTTTGCCACCCCAAGACAAAAACATATTTGTGTTAATGTTCCCTGAATTTTAACATAGTCTGTACAAACATATATTTGTTTTTTGAACAAAAATGGTATTATGGTCATCTATTTTTCAACATGCTGGTTTTTTTTTTAAAATCAGTTAACACTAAGTTGTGAAAATGATTTATTAGCACTTTATCTTACCTCCTTTTCTTTTTAATAGCTGAATAGTAGTTCACTATATGATCATATACAAAAAACACATACAGGCTTATCATTAATATTCTTCAATTTGCTAGAGTAAACTAAGACTGACAGTGGTATCATTTTGTTTGGTAAATGAAGTTAAGAATTGAATAGTTAAGAGTAAGGGAGAATGAAGGTAGTGTTCTTATACCTATTTTCTCACATCGCTGGTAAATTGTGCCAATCCATCTAAACCTGCTCCATCCCTAACATACAACAGTTATTTACAAGGTGGACTGAGCTCTAATGCCATCCCTGAATGAAACCCTCTGCGATGTTTGAACCTATACACCCATTCACTCATGAATAGTTGCCCATCCACCATCTTCACAAATTGAGTCCACCTGTTTAGTTACCTGGCTTCGTACTCAATGAAACAAATATACAAATGCCTATAATGACTTCTCGCTTTTTCTCACTGAGGCATTTCTGTTTTTATTGAACATTTTTTTGCCATTTAAACAAAGACATGCCCAAAAATGTTCAATCAATTTGTGAAGCCAAATAATGTTGTTTCTGTAAATCGCCAAATACTGGGAAAATGGGGAAAGCTTCCTGTGGAGCTAATAGTAAGTTTGTAATTTAGTTCTTGAGTCAATTTTAATGTGTTCATTCAACAAATGCTCCTTGAGCTCCTGTTATGGTTCAGGCACTGTGTCAGGTGCAGGGAATCGGTGGGAGAAAAAAGATACAACTATCATCAGGGAGCTTATTTCCTGATGCGGGAGTCAGACAAATAAACAAGGCTTTGTCACAGTTTACAATGGAAAGGTTACCTCTGTTCCAGGACTTGTAAGAACTGAGGATATTGTTAACAAGATCGTCTTTAGCAGAAATTAACAAATGAGGAGGATAAGGAGCCCAACATTCAAGAAAGGTTGACATTGCTGACCATTAAGACCCCATGAGGATGAGAACCTTTGGTATAACATTGTATGTAATTATTAACAACTCAGGTGGACCAGTTGGACAAAACAGCCCCCCACATCACACATGTGTGTTCTGCTGCTCAAGTGGGACTACTGAAAAATGGCTGCTATGGGATTTACATCACTTCCCGCGTATTGAAGGCATCAGACCCTGACACTGAGGATGATCAGATCATCTTTAAGATTTTACGAGGGCCCCAACATGGACATCTGGAGAACACAACAACAGGTATTGCCTTCCCTAATCCTTGTAATTGCTCATTTAAAAATATCCAGTGGCTCACAATGCTAGGGAGTAATTTAATTAACCCCTTGGCATACAAAGATGTCTTAGATATGTCATATGTTTCTTAAACCATCATAAGCATTGACGTCTCTGAGATGCACAGAGATTTAACTTGCTCTGAGTGCAGTTATAATGCAAATAATATCAAGAAATACTTACATATATTTAGTGTAAAATGTAAATTGTAGAAATGATCCCTTTAAGATGTCTGTTTTGAATTTTACGAAAGTGACACTGAAAGCCACATGGAGTATTTGAGTGAAAACAGTAAGACTGATATTCAACAAATTTGTGCAGCTGACAGGCTATTCAACAGAAGATTCAAATTCAAGTGAAGGAAGCTCTGTCCAACTTAATGTTCATAAACGTGCAAGACCTTTATCTATGTCAAGCAGCGATGATTGGATTCAGGAGATGAAAAGGAATTGGGAAGAAAAAAATATTCCAAATACAAAACCGTTTGCCAAAATTGCTGGTACAAACGCCTTCATATTCTGAGCAGTAGGAGCAAATCCTATGCCTCTTTGTGTTTTGAAACAAGTGCTAAGTGATGATTTTTTTGAAATGATAACCATAGAAACAAATCGATATGCAAGTCAAAAGATAAAGGACCAGAACTCAGAATAGGACAAGGTGTGGTTTTCAGTAACAAGTGATGAAATGAAAGCACACCTTTCATTTTGTATCCTAATGTCTCAAATACAAAAATCTTAAATAAGTATGTACTGGTCAACAAGAGCAATATTAGAGACACGGATATTTTCAAAAACTATGCCTCGCAATCATTTCTTGAGCATATCACATTTTCTTCACTTTGTGGATAAATGAAACTATATGTAAGGAAGACAAAATATGGAAAATGCGAAGTATAGTTGACTAACTGAATAATAAGTTTGAATAGTTATACACTCTGGGTGAAGATATCTCCCTAGATGAGTCATTGATGAAATTCAAAGGACTGCTGGGATACGTGCACTTTATAGCCACCAGGCATGCCAGATTTGGAATCAGAATTTACAAGTTATGTGAGTCCAATACTGAATATTGCACCTTCAAATGTTAAGTTGAAAAATAAATAGTATTTTTTGCTCACATAGAATTTTATTTAATTCCTATGTCAAGGGGTTAAGTGCAGGCACATTCATTTGGTCAACATTCCCCAAGGCTTACTGATATATACAGTTTATAAATCAATATTGATGCTAAAGAGGGTTTGAAGTTAAACTTTCTTAAATTCTTCTTGAGTGTGAGTACCAAATGCTAATGTTATTTACTGTTAACATTTTTTTTTTAGCAGGCAAATTGTAATATATTCAGAGGAACACTCAATGTCAGAACCAAGTCCATATTTGTGAATAATTTTTTTCTAATTTTTGATTAATTTGTGACTAATCATAAATGCTAAATGATGTCTGTTCATTTAAAAAATACTGTGTTTTTTTATAGTGGTTTCTCTGGATTGTACATTATTTGTGCTGTATGAAGACAATTATCAACATATATCACTAAAATGGATGCCATAGATGATAGATTTAATTACAGTGTTTTCATACTCTTCCTCTTTTTTTATACTTTCTTTAAGGCACAGTATTTCTGAGACAAAGTAAACTTTAAAGTCTAATTTAAGTTCATTGCATGTGTTTTAAGATAATTGCAATAATGTTAATTTCCTTAAAAAGATATCTTGGCTATTTTTAATGCTGAGTTTAAAAATAAAATATCCGTTTGTATTTAATATTCTGTTTGACTACCCATTAAATTCATTTGTTTCTTTTATAGGTGAATTTATCCATGAGAAATTTAGCCAAAAGGACTTAAACAGTAAGACCATTGTTTACATCATAAACCCATCTTTGGAATTTAATGCAGATATCATGGAATTTCAAATCATGGACCCCACAGGGAACTCTGCTGCTCCTCAAATGTAAATTATTTTGCTTATTCTATAGTCCATATATAATGTCCTGAATGTATCTGATGAAGAAAGTGAAATGTTCTTTTTGAAACAGAATCTAAGAGGATAAATTAACAGACAATTTCACAAGCTCATGGAATTTATTTTGGAGATAGACTTTTTCTTTGCATTGTTGCTTGATAATGAGGAAGCCCTAGCTTTAATGCTGGACCATTTCAATTTATGCATGTAAATGCCTTCACACTCACACATAGGGGTTTCTGTCCTGACAGTTCACTGGCATCCAGGACTGAGCTTGCAGGCTCATGTACAAATCCTGCCGCCAGAGGGCACTCTAGGACTGTGTTAGTAACCACTGCCTTGTAAAATAATCACGAGTCGGATGAATGAGGTTATGAAGGGTTAGCAAAACAACACTTTTCTTCTGAGAGAGAGACAGAAAGAGACAGAGTGAGAGAAAGAGAAAGAAAGGTAAGGGGAGGAAAGGGAGGGGGAAAGGAAGGAAGGAAGGAAGGAAGGAAAGAAGGAAGGAAGGAAGGAAAGAAGGAAGGAAAAGAAATGATTACTTGAGATTACCTTTACAAAGTAATAAATCTATCATAGGTAAGATGAAGACAAAAAGGAAAATATTTAGTGATAGAAGTTGTGTAACGTGTACAACCTTCAAAATAACAAGAGTCACAAATCCTCAAAATTAACAAGAATGACAGACTAAAGTAATTTCACGCACTGTGTCCTTATTCTAGACTTCTCTTGAATGTAGACCTTGAATAATTTATCAGCTATTGAATGTGTAGAAAGATTAATCATAGTCCAGTTTTTGTTATGCTGTTTTCTCTTTCTGTTTCAATTTGATACATTTCCCAGTCACCTCAAAGAAAAGGTGTTCACGTAGCCTAGTTTTAGTATTCGCCATATCCTAGTCAAAGTATACATTATAAATGAGTATAGCCTCTTTATGGGATTTTTATGACACAATATGAACAAAGGAAGAAAAGAGAACTGAGAAATTCGCCTCTGCTGTCCTCATTCTCACTTTTTTCTGATCATGAATTGTAGTTCCAGCATTTGCCAGAAGAGGTCACTATAGTCATTGTTAGAAAAACTGACGCCCTCTTCAAACACTTTCCATCTCCATTGCCCTGAGAAAGTGTAACATCAGGTTCAGATTTATGAACTCCACAGGTTTTTACTGAGTGGCTATTATATTCCAGGTGCACAGTACTAGAAGCTGGTACATAGACATGGGCTAACAAGGCCTCACCTCCAACATTTAAATATAATCCTGAGGTTATAAAATTAAAACAGATGACTACCATCAGTTAAACTGCTCTTGCTGAAAAGACATGCTTCTTCATGTCTTTATAGCAAATAAATTAATTACTTACAATTTTGGACAAATATCTTCCAATTCTCAAGAAAACTTAAAAAGAAAAAGTCCTGCTCCAAAAATATCAATAAATTGATTTCACTTGATTTTTAATAGTTCAACTAAAAAACAGAGTACTAATCAGATTTGCTACTGATCTAGTATTGACAGCTGGTCTTCCACGTGTGATAGAGAATATTTTTTCCCCAACAATGGTGCTAGATTGATATTGCTCCATTTACATGCCTTTTTTTATTCCTTGTTATTACCAAGGATATTACTGTTTAAGATGATTTATATTTTTAAAATAATGCTCAAATTCATAGCTAATTCACAGAATTTATATTCTTTTTTTAATATATATATATTATTTATTTATTTATTTATTTTTGAGAAAGAGAGAGATAGAGATATACAGAGACAGAGAGAACTGAACTGGGGGAGCTCCCAGTTCAGCATATGGTTCCGCACGGGCCAGGGCCGGGATTCGATCCCTAGTCCCCAGTGCTGCAAAGTGAGCGCTTAACCCACTGAGCCATCCCGGCTTCCCCAGAATTTATATTCTTAATTGAGGCTATTTCTTATATTGAATATCAATTTTTATGTATCTATGCTGAAGATGTTTCTAATTCAGCTTGAAATGATTGGAACTATTGGAACAAAATGATGCAAAACATGTCTACCAAGAGTTAATCCAAAAATAATTTCGATTGATTCTGACATATTGAGTTGTTTTCTGTAGAATAGGCAGGGGAAAGTAGAAATTACTCAGCATTTATGTTCATAATTTTTGAATGGTATAATTGTCTCTAGCCTCATTTATTACAAGATTTTTTTTTTTTTTTTGGAACAAGAAGCACATTTTCTCAGTAAAAGACAATGTTATAAATAGTAGATGTTTTCCCAAGACAGCCAGCAAGAACCTAGTTACACATACAGTATAAATCTCAGGTATTTGCATTATAAATTGTTTTCTGCTCTCTTTCGTTGCTCTTCATTTAGTTATCACAACCACTTATAAGTTAGGTACCATCATACTGCAGAATTTACAGATGGGGAAATTGAAACACGAAGATAGGAAGTGGTTTTTCCAAGTTCATGCACCTAAGTAGTGAAGGAGCTAGGATTCAGGCCTGGGACGTATGGCTCTGGAGTCCACTGTTTTCTCACTGCACTAAGGAATTTCTGGCCCACTCTTAACAAAGTATCCTAACTGGCCTAATGGGGAAGGAGCTGCAGACTTATCTGAACTCTTCTTATGCTCCAGTCATTGGTCCCAGGAAAGGATGAATACTTTTCAAGCACCTTAAGTTTTACTTGTTTTTCAATGTAAATTATAAGTATTAATGTTAGTGTATAATCCATGTCTCACACACCAGCAATGATAGTATAGATAATAATAAACCACTGGATTTAGAGTCAAAGAACAGGGTTTGACTTTTGTTTCTGCCATTGACCTAGGTGATTGTTCAAGCCTTAATTATCTCATCTGTCAAATGGGGGCAACCCCCAAATCCCCTTAGAGAAGCAAACGAGGTAAGACATATGAAAGCATCTTCACATTTGGAGTCCTTAACACATATAAGTTGTGGTAGTGATTACTATTGTTCATTGACATGGGTACAAAGGTTGACTGAAGAATTAGTCCAGATGGCTGGTTAAAGTCCATCTTTAATTAGAAATTGATTCTCAGATGGTTCACAAAGTGAATAATCAATATGCATATTAACCAATAGGCTAAATGCTGAGCAACTTTGTGTTCTTGGTTTAAACAGGATTAATCGATTAATATTCTGCATATTTGAATGGGTGAAAACTTTCTGTAATAACAGTAATGGGGTCTGGTGCATGTCATCTGGAGCAGAAAGGGGGCTCTTTTAAAAAACAAGAAAAACGTGTGTTCAGTGGGAATGTCCCCAAATCTTGATTGCTATCATAGTAAGTTTTTGCTCTTGCAGCATTTCCATGGAATAACAGTCCATGGAAATACATGTTCCATTAAAAAAGGTGTTAGGAAATCTGATTTAGACCAGACTAATCAAATTATTACTGGCTGGCTAGCTTGCATGCATCACGTGCCAGAATCATGGAGATACTTGTATGGATTGGGGATCTCAGAGAGGGACATTGTCCGCAGTGTATCTCAACTTGATTGGACTAGAGACCTACTACTCTCATTCCTTCCTTCCCCCAATTGCTCATGGAACAAGTTTTTCATGTAATACATTTGGGAGACATTTTATTATGAATAGAAATTAGTTCATAACACAGAAATCCATGAAAATTTGCATAAAGATTTAGACTTGGCTAAGTGCCTAAATTTCAGGTACTGTGCTAGGCACTTGCACATATGTTGTCGAATTTACTCTGCAAAGCACAATCCTCAGAGAGTCACAAGGAAATCAGGCTTAAAGCATTAAAGTAATTGGCCTGAAGCCACTGGAGTGGATGGGTACAAAGCCAAATGTGAACCCTGATCCCCTGACCTCAAAGTGCACGCTCATCTTATGCACCTCAGTGGCTCATGCCTTGCATGACTCACTCACGAACTCATGTCTGTTTTCAAGTCCAACTTGAATCTCCAGATGATCTGCAGAATTCTCACAGCAAACCACACAGGACTTGCATCATTCATCAAACACACCTCTGCAGACCACAGAATGTGGCCGACCTCTGACCACAGCAGATTCCTGATGCGTCCTCTACATTGACCTTTTTCTTGAATATGCTGACAAAAAGTGAATGTGCAAAGCAAAGCTGACCCACATGGAAGTTCTTTGTAACTCGGAGGCTGCTTCTGCAGCTGCAGCATGATTCTAGGCACTCTGTGTCTTCTCCCACTGGCAGTTTTGTTATTCATTCTTGGCCTTAAAAGGGAGGGGTCGAAAAAAAATAAACAAGAAAAGGAATTTCTAATAGGTGAACCTTGCAATGGTTTGGGAACTTTTATGAAACACCTTGTAGGGGAAGAGGTTGAAACTATTGGCTAGGTGAAACTTTCACGTTACCTGCAAGCTGCAGTGACAGTTAGTTCCCAGACTCGATCTAGGAAAGCACAGAGGAAGGGAAGGGAAATAGCACTTATTAAGCGCCCACGGTGTACAGGTGCTTTATCCACATTAACAAAATTTTGTTTTCATCATTAGACACCAATATAATTCTCCTCCTTGTAAAGATAATGAAAGCTGAGGCCCAGAGCAACTTGAGTCGCTGACCGTAATCACACACTAATAGGTGGTTGCAAGATGTGTCGGACCCCGGAGCACTTGTTTGGGTCCTCGCCATGCATGCTGCCTCCTGGCTGAACGCCGTTTCCCCATCATCATGAGAGAAAGACAAAAATAAAATCACAGGTGTTCGTAGCATTCGATTAGGGAGCTTAATAGTATCCTCTTTGATTTGATAAGGCTTAGATTGACTACTTGGAAAAAATATTTTTTAACATCTCAATTTTCTGGAGTCCTATGCTACTTGATTATAAATGAAAATCTAGTTCTAAGAATAATTTAATCACAATTTTAGCCTCTAATAAAATCTTTCACTGAGAAGCTCCATAGACATTTAATGAGTACTCATTAAGGTTCATTTAACCCCTTTGAAGTACAGACCCATCATTATTATATTTGTGGAAGTGAGGAAACTGAGGCACAGAAGGGTGAAGTACCTTTTCCACACCCACTTGTTAACCTAGATTAATGTCACAAATCCCAAAGAGGAGTTCTAATCCTAGCTGTCTCACTCAGTTCATTGTTCCTTCATATAAATGCATCAAGTAGCCACAGAATAAAGTATCAGAAAGTATATGTTTTTTGACTCTCTTCAACAGTATTGACATTTTGGGCCAGATAATTCTGTCACGGGGGAGAGGAGGTGATGTCATATGGCTTTAAGGATGTTTAGCAGCATCCCAGGCCTCTACTGCTCCATGCCAGTATCTCCCTCTTCCTCATATGACAATCCAGGCTTTCTCTAGACATTGCCAAATGGTAGGAACCATGCACACACCTTAGATAATAGCACACACATGTGTTCAGAAATTATGATGTATGGTAGAATATTCTTTTATCAATGCCATCTTTCTACTTGAATAAAGTTTAATAATAGCCAAAGAACCCAGAGTAAGTCAGGGCTAGGAAGAATATGTGAGAATTACCTAGCCTAGCATTTTTTTCAAATTGTGTGAAATATGACATTACTAGGGCTGGGGAGAAAAAACGGCTTGGGAAACAGTGGGCTAAATGAGATCCATTTACAAATATTTATTGAGCACTTACTATATCCTACTCACTCTACAATGGACTTGGAACTTACATCAGTGCACCAAAGACCCCTGTTTATGTAGAGCTTGCATAGTATCTAAGTAAACTACAGAGTATGTTATATGTGATACATACTTTGGAAAATGAATAACATTGGTTAGAATAAGGGAGAGGTCACAGATGCTGGACTTTGGGAATGGATTGTGATTTTAAATTGGGTGTTTAAATAGCTTTTTTGGTTAGAGTTAGTGAGTGGCAGACAGACCAAAAGCCTCATGCTTTCTAATTCAGTTTAATTTCCAAGAGTTCATCCTACGTCTTCTCTTTACTATGGTGGTTTGAGGGGAACAAAACTTAGTTTTCACACTAAATCAAATTTTCTACTTTTAGGAGTGCTCCAGAATCACTCAGCAAAGTGTTTCTCTATTGGGGATGACTTTCCCCTGAAGGGACATTTAGAAATGTCTGAAAGCCATTGTGATGGTTGTAACGGAAGGGCAGCAGTACAACTACACTTAGTGGGCAGGGACCAGGGATGCCACTAAACATCTCACAATGCACTGGACAGCCTCCCACAACAACAAATGATCTGGTCTGCACGTCAATAGCTTTGAGGTTGAGAAACCCAGATCGAGGGGCCAAAGGAGTTCTCACCTCCTGCTAAATGACTTGAAGTGATTGTCCTGTGGATTTTGCAAAAAGTGTGTCCAAAAATTTCATTTCTGGCCTTAGAATGAGCTTGATTCAATGATAATAGGAGAAGAAAGGGATCATTAAAGTGTGAAGGTTCTGACCAACCTTGTCTACGTGACTCTACACACGCAGACCTTTCCAAATGTCTCTCAAGGGCTCCTGCAGCTGGTTATCTGCATGCTGCCAAGCATACAGCTGTGGCTTCTCACAGGGAGCATTCCCCCGTGATTCACGACAGGTCTTACTTTTCTTCCAGGTGTGTGTGTAGAGGTTAAGCAACCACAGTCTCAGTGTCGAAAGATCCTCTCAAATCCTGTCCAGTAAAAAACAACAAAATTTATTTAAAACATGTGTTGCTCATATCCAATAGGGTATGCAAGTGCTTTGCAATTGAAATCTTTTTCTGGAAAATAGGTAGCCTGGCTTCGATTGTAATGGCTTTTTAATAGATCTGTATTCTTTGTAGTGAGTAGTTTTGAGAGAATAAAATAGAACGTTGTGTAAGGACACCCTTAACCTCTAAGCATTATGCAGCAGTCTAATGGGGCATTGGGGAAATGGACACGCTTTTCTAAACATCAAGACCCTTTATGATTTGCAGCTGAACAGCACCGTGCCTGGTCCCCTGTGGCTCTTGGTCAGCCATCAAATGGCATTTAGCTTTATGCCTTGAGATCACCTGGATCTGCAGAGTGACAGTGATGAATTTTTGCTTGTCATGGTTAACGTTAGTGATTGATGGATTCTCAGGAGACTGGACATTGAAACTCATTTGAACCTTACCAAGACTTAGTTGAAATGCAGCCATATTGGTCTCTTCCACTTGTTTCCAATGCTTTCCTAGCTTTTCTGTTTTATCTTTCTTTTTCTCATTTAGCGGGATCCTTTAGGATTTCTTTGCAACATGTTATTTAAGTGAATAACAAAGTTATTTAGAAGAATAATAATAAAATGTTATTTCAAATGGCATTTATGATATTATTGTTGTTTGTTATCTTGTAATTCTTTAAGCATAGTCATTTATTTCTTGGTCTGTTTCATGCCAGATTTGAATTCCATTGCATTAAAGACCCATGAGGGCCCCAATATTATTTAAAGTAAGACTCTTTGTTTGCATGCCAGAATGCTGTGAAACCCAGCATGCCAGGACAGTGAATTTCATATTTGTGGATCGAATGAACAATGGAGATTCATGAACCTCTGCAATAATTCAGTGCCTCCACATTACTCTTGTCTCACTGGCGCATGGTCCCTGGAGTAGAAAACAGTGCTATTGAGTTCATTTTGCTAGTACACTTAATCTGCAGGATGTGACTATTACACGATTGGTAGAAGGACATAAGGTGGTTATGAGAAAATACACTTACTCTCTAATACAAGCTTGTCCAGCCCCTGGCCCAGAACAGCTTGGAATGTGGTGCAACACAAATTTGTAAACTTTTTTAAAGCATTATGAGATGTACTTGTGATTTCTTTTTCTTAGCCCATCAGCTATCTTTAGTGTTAGTGTATTTTATGCGTGGCCCAAGACCATTCTACTGCTGCTGATGTGGATACCCCTGCTCTAGTACAAATGGTCCCAAATGGAGGATACTGTGAAATTGGGAACTCATGCTCCACACAGTGGCACCCAGAATTTCTAGTTCTGCAAGAATAAAAAAAGTTGTAAAAAAGAAATCTAAAAATCTAGAGGACGGAGCCTGAATCCCGTTGGAAGTTTGGGGATTCAGTAAGGCAACCACTGAGGGGTTTGTAAATGTAGAATGAAAGGGAAATGAATAAACCAAAAGCAATGGAAATGTGTTCAATGATAATAGTGAAAATGGCTTGTGTCTGTTATATAGCTGAAGGTTATGGGGGGTAAAAAAGGTAAGAACTTGTTTAGAGAGAAATGTTTAGGTGAAATAACTTAAGTTTTCTCACTTCAACAAGGAAAATATTTCAGGATGAAGATAAGAGAACATTTGGTCTTGGATTTATGCTGGGAATTTTGTCTCTGCTATCTATTAGCTTTGTCATATCTTTCCTTTGAGCTAGTTATTTAATCTGTCATAGGCTGGGTTTGATTTCTTAAAAATGTTTCTCTTCATTTTATGAAGATTAAAGAAGAGTTTCCTTCAAATGTTGGGTTCAGTAATTATAGCTTGGGAAAAAGACCACTCTCTATTTAACAGGTTTATGCAGTTGTGTGACTGCATCCAAGCTACATATTAGCACAGTGCATTTATATGCACAAAAGAATGAACAGATAATAGTTACAAAACACATTCACATTTTAATTCTCAGGCACACCCTCAAAGATAACTTGTTATTAAACTTAACCCCAATTCAGAGACGACCTGTGTCTGGAACCATTCTGATTACACCAATGAAGAAGGCCAAAAAAATACGAGAGAAAATGTCATATCCATGTTCTTTCCTAAAGTGAATGTCTCCTTAAATTTCATGACTGGTTTCTTTCCCTTCAGAACACTCAAGTTGACTCCTTTATTTTGTCATGAATAACTGTGGGACTCTAACAGTCTTTTAACTTTAGTTCCTGCATTTGTAAAAGGGAATTCTAATACTTGCTCTGTCTCCTTCTTGACATTGCTCTAAGCGTTAAATGAGAGAATATTAGTAGAAGTTCTTGGTGAAGTATACCAAACAAGTGTAAGAAATTTGTAGCAATGGTATAGGTTAACGAACCACATTTTCACCATGATGTGAATAGAATGATTCAGTCTCTTACCCAGGAAAGGATCCCTACCAGCATTGACTAGACATTTCTTAACGATTTCCCCTTTTCTTTTTCTTTCATGCACAGTTTGGAATTGAAGTGGTCTCATATTGAATGGTCACAGACTGAATATGAGGTCTGTGAGAATGTGGGCATGTTGTCGTTGGAAATTACCAGAAGGGGCTATGCCATGGACTCCGCTTTTGTGAGTGTAAAGGTAACAACTCTAAAATGTAAACTCACACTAACACTTAGGCTGCTAGTTGGTGCCTTTGGTTATTTTCTTAGAAAAAATATCAGAGTAATCAAGGAACTTTCAAATTGCGGGAATACAACACTGTTTTGGAGATTCTTAGTACAACACCTCCTTGTCCCTCCACTTTTATCTGATTTCATTAGCTCCTAGATTCATATTTCTAACCCATTTTTAGTCTTTGAATCTGGTCATTAAGTCTTGAAGTTTGATTTCACAGGGAGATATGTCCAACCTGCTGAACTAGGGCCAAACTCTTCTTCCGAAGGAAGAGTTGCATGCAAGACACTCTGTGAGGTACCCAGAGCAAATTTCAGTCCCCTGATGGCTCTCTTAGTACACATGAGAATCGCTTCCAGGTGGTCTCAGTGAATGTGGAAAACCAGGGGACAAACTTATTTTAAGAGTCCCCATGTTCTACAAAATTAAGAGAGCACATATCAATACAGGAACCCTGAAATACAGGGTTTGGCAGAAGTAACACCCCTTATGAAAATCAGAAGCATGTAATTCTGTAACATAGTATCACACTATACTACTTTAAAAATGGCATTACTTCTGCCGGACCCTGTATTTCACAAAAATGTATAAGACATTTTTGGTAATCACTTCTGAGTTAGTCAACAACTTGCTCTTCCTTTCCATTGACAAAGACCTTGAAGCACAACTTATGGCCTCTAGAGTTGACAGATTTCTTAGGAGTTGCTGTCCCTATAGCCCTTCAAGAGAACGAAAGCATGAAAAAGCTCTTACGTACTAATGACAGCAAATAAGCCTTAAGACTCCCTCCTCAATCTAATGAAAAGGGCACTGATATTAGCTGCTGGAAAAAAACAAAAAGTTCAGTTAAGTCTCAGTTACAATAATAAATTCAAATCACCCTCAATTCTACCACATCCAAACTCAGTATTTACCTGTCCAGTGGGTGTAGGTCCTTTCCCCCAGATCTACGGGTGCTTTATTGCTACTAAAACAATAGACAACTTGGTATGCCCTAGAATTTTCCAGCAGATTGTTAATGGAAAAAGAGAAAAGAGAGAATCTGGATGTTTTTTTATAGTCCTCTGGTCTTCCACAGAAAGCACTGTACGCTCGAGTCTGGAGTTCTGGGCCACACTACCATTCACTTTGCCAGGTAGAAAGAACATATGTGATGTGACATGAAACCTTTTGTCTACTTAAGCTGAATGTACACTGTGAACCTGCCAGCTGAGTGTGCAAGGCCTTCATCACACAAAGCCTCAAGTCCTTCCCGACAGCTCTACCCACAGCCCACAGCCTGCCCCTTTATGCCAGAGCTTATTGGCAGCTTGACTAGGAGCAGGGCAAGAGAAAGCACTTTTACCTGTGTGAATTTTCCTGGTTTGAATCATGCCTCTTCACCGGCCTCATTTCTCCCATCACCTTGCCTCAGACCATTCCTTTTCCCAAGCAGCATTCTGTAAACTCAGTGGTGGTAAATACTAGGTAATTGCACATGCAAGAACCATGCGGGGAAACGTAACTCCTGGCATATGGTGGGTACAGGTGTGCAATGGGCTGTCTTTCACAATGAAAGGTGCTTCCGGAGGAGTCTTGGCATTGCAGCCACAGAGCTCGTGGGAGCTGCCGAGGTCATAATACCCTCCTGGAGCAAAACGCCCACTGCAGCCCCACGGGCAGATGGTAATGCTTCTGCTTAGAAATGGAGATAATATCTGAGGCCACAGAAATAGGAATTTTTCAGTTCATTTTGCATTTCATTCCTTTGTAAAAAGTAAGTGCAGAAATGTATTAACCCACATGCCTCATCATCTTAAACATCTACCAAAGTACAAAGTGAAAGCTGTCTCTTGAGCTTGTATGTGCTTCTCATTCAATGACATCTTTTTTAAAGCAGCTGATGATACTGTTCTTAATATGTATAAGCTCCCTCTGGGGGAGGCCATGATGTTAGTGCCCTGAAACCAACTAGTTGTTAGCTCTGATGGTAGAGAAGAGGTGATCACTCAAGACTACAGTGATTCTGTTTTCTCTTTCCAACTTACTTGATGGAGTCTCTAAAGCTCTCCAAAGCTCTCCAGTCCGGGCGTGGATTGCCTTTGTGGGTGTGTTATCCCTGTGAAGTGCCATTCATGTGCGTGGAGACGATGCTTTCATCCAGAAGGGAGAATGAAGATTTGTTTTAGTTCATCTCGTCTGAAGGCTCTCAGTGCCTTGGAGCTCAAAGGGGCTCTTGGAGCTGGTGACAGATCAGCACCTCGTTGTCAGGGGCGCCTGCCTTGTCCTCTCCCCTGCCCTTCCCTCACGAGGCCCTATTGGAACAGGTTTGGGTAAAGGGAAGGCAATGACATTCTATTCATAATAGAAGAATATATATATTTAAATTCACATGACTTCCTTCAATAATTGAATCATTTATAAAGGAGAGGAAAATAAAGTTTTATGTTTACTTCCATTGATATTAGTCTAGAAAACAGGTTAACTTTGAGGAATATCCATGTAGCTTAGATCAAACATAGCTTATTATAAGAAAAAATATGCTATGTTAAAAACAGATTTTAAGAACAACTTTAATCTAATAGGAGGCTTGACTCAATGTTTTGCTATTTTATTAAAAAGGACATTTTTTTCCACTTTCAGGTCAACCAAGTGTCAGCGACAGTTGGAAAAGATTTCAGCGTGACTCCATCTAAACTGATTCAGTTTGACCCAGGTACGTTGTATTCTGCAGTTGTTTCATGTTCTTGTAAAGAAGCCTAGAGATTTTGGAGAAGACAGAATATCAGGCAACTGCAGGCAACTCCAAAGTCATCAGGGAACCAGATCACCCTATAACAATAGAAATCAGTTTGGACAGGACGCTTTGCCCCTCATATTTTGTTTTATTAAAAATGAATATTGGGGAAGCCGGGATGGCTCAGTGGGTTAGGCGCTCACTTTGAAGCCCCGAGGACCGAGGATCGAATCCCGGCCCCGGCCTGTGCGGACCCATATGCTGAACTGGGGAGTGCCCCCAGTTCAGTTCTCACCGGGGTGAGACCCCGGCCCAGTTCCTGCCCTGTGCAGCCCCGCCCACCTGTGGAATGAAACTTTGTGGAAAAACCAATGATCTACAACTATGGAGACTGTCCTGGGCTCTCCTCCTTCTCTCTGTCTCTGACTGTATCTCTCTCTCTGTCAAAAACAATAAATAAATCTTTAAAAAAAATGAGTATTTATTTTTAAATGAGAACAGAAGAAGTATCAAATATCAAATATCAAAGCAAACATCCAAAAATCCAGAAAGAAAATGTTGTTTAAAAAATTATTTAAAGGCCAGACACAAGGGCTGAAATGATTTAATTGCCTCATATTTTGATGGAAATTTTCAGATTCCTAAAGCTCATTTCTAAATTCTCTCTCTTGGAATAGGTTGATACGAGTCAATTCCAGGGAAAACTATTATTTAATTAGATAGCATGTGTATTGCATTAGATCTGGGGAAAAGTTTTGCTGGGAGCAGGAGGGAAAACTAAAGTATGGTGTCTGCTCTCATGGATGTTCTATCGTATGGAAAACAGACATGAATACAACTCACTAATAATACATTGGAACCCAGGGGATGCGCCATTGTTCAGGATAAGGAAAATCCTGGAAAATTTCCCAGATTCCTGAACAGGTAGAAGAAGAAGGGGACTTTAGGCTGAAAGACTGATGACACATTTTGGGGGACTGTAGCCATCGCTTCTCTCCCTAGTTTCCATCCATGAGAGCAGGTAGCTCTCCCTCACTGCACTGCATGGGTCTCTCTTTCCCTCTCAGATCTTTGCTCTGCATCTGCTGTCCAAGGGCAAATGGAAAAGGCCTTGAGGAGCATCCAGGGCTCTTGGCTTTAGGGTTCCCTACAGAAGTGGTGTTCTATACTCTGAGAACAAACACTCCACAAGGCCAAAGCGTGTGCCATTGCCTGCCACTGACACGTGATGTTTTGGGTAAAGGCAAAACAAAATAGCCGACATACCATGACCACTCTGAAACTGACACCTTTACTATCAAATATAGGTGGTGGGGGTGGGGGGATGGGGGGTGGCTTTCAAATACGGTTACATTCGGAGGTATTGGGAGTTAGGACTTCAGCATATGGAGTTTTGAGTGGCACCTTTCAACCTATCACAACGAGCCTTGAATTGGACGTGCAGCAACCCAGCTGTGATTGGTCCCCTTCCTGTGATATTTAAGTCTGTGACTTGCGTAAGTTTCTTCCTCAGGCTGCCCACACTTTGTGAGAAGAGCTGTTCCCCTTATGTATTTGATGGTCACCTTCTGGTGTTCTGGTCCCACCCTAAAACGAGTGAGTTTGAAGCGTTTGCACTAGGTCCATTTTGTACTTCATGTTAAGGCCGTTCTAACCTTTCCACTTTTTGAGAGCCAAGAGTCTGTCACACGTCATTGCTATTAGCTGAGGTCTGTTAGTTACAAGACCAGAAGTGATTCTGGTTTTCCATGGGGGTGAGCTGTCACTAGGCTCTGTTTGGATTGATAGGCACTAGGACGTATCACACGAGAGGAATCTCTGAAAGCTACTTTTCGGGGATTCCACTGATTCCAGAGAAATGCCCATTTGTCTGGAAGAGTGTATATGCTATTTTGAGTAAATACGAATGACTTCTAAATAGTAATAATTGTAGAGATTATTTAGATAGGTGAAGAACAAAAATAAACATCATAAATTGAAAAGTAACAACACTTGGCTGTTCATTGTTTGGAGCTTATTCACCAGAAGCAGTTTTATAAACTAAAGTCTTACTCTAGAGAATTGTTAAGCGCCCCATGTCCACCGATTCTGTAAATATTTATTTACTCCATATTGTTAATACTTGCCTCTTTGGGGTTTGCCATTTTCATCCCCACCCCTACCTCTGTGGCCCAAAGCAATCTGTTCATTTCTTTCAAAACAGCAGTTTCCATGATAGGTGAAGAGAGTGAGAAATTAAAGCCAGTGGGCTATGAGAATGTTTGAGAACTCTTGGGAGGTAGTTGGAGAGAAACGGAATGACTTCAGGCCAGGGAGCTCTGCTCAAGTAAGCTTGCCTGGTGGTCATTGCCCCAAGCCCCAAACTAATCCTGACTACTTTGCATTCAGCTTTTGATGACTTCTCCTGAGTCCAAGTGTAAAAATGCTTCTGAAAATGATTGTTTTCCTGTCTTTCAAATATGTGTTCTTGAAAGGTTTGTTGCATTCTCTGTTGAGACTTCATCATTCTTCAGTCAAAATATTTCCCAAAGGGACATATCTCAAATGTGTCAGTTACTGAAAAGCATTGAGAAAAATGTTTTTCAATGGTGAAATCAGCTTGGCAGGAAAATATCCAGGAATTGACTGACTCTAATGTGGGATAACTCCACGTGAAGTGACACCTTCTCTCTCCTCTTCAGCACCTTTTGTTTAGTGGGGACAGGGGGTCAGTTCACACCTTCTGAAATCGCTTGTAATCTCAGTAATTTAACAAATACTTTGCACCTTGAAAGTGGGAAAGGAAGGAAAAAGAAAAAGCCAGAAAGCCTTCCTTCCCATCTCATTAACATAAAAAAAGTTGGTCCCGTGCACACCTGATAGGCATAGAAACAACGACGAAATGCAGGCAAACAAATCAGAAGCACTTAAATGAAACTTGGAAGAGATTTTCTTCTAACCATCTGTTTCTACTCCATAATGTCTCTACAAAAACTTTAAGGTTTTTTTTTCCGGAGGGTGGGGAGGGTGTGGGAAAGAAGTACTGTCATTTCAAAAAATACTTAAAATAAGAGGATGATTGGTTAGGCTTGGAAATAACTTTTATGTGTTGGATTTTTTATTTAAATCATGCCTAACTCAAAGGGTTTTGAGAGTCAGAGCAGCCCTCTGAATAGTAAAAATCTTAGTATTCACGTGCTTCCTTCATTGCCCAGCCTCTGATATCTTGATGCCAGTTTCATTACTGCAGCTACCTAGGTGGGATCCCGATGTCCAGCCTTTGTACCTGGGCCCCTCAGTCTTCCCACATAACACTTTCAGTTTCATTTTTCCCAAGACATCCATTGTCAAGAGCCTTCCCTATTGCCCTTGGCTTAAAGTCGAATCCAGTCACCTAGTTCATGTCCAGCACTCAGCAATCCGGCTGCAAACTGCTCTTGCAGCCTCCTCACTTCTGGTTCACCTGCATCACCCCTCTATTCCAGCAGCTAATCTGCTGAGTTTTTCCTGACCAGGGCCCCCGCTGTGTTGCTATCTTCCTGAATTTGCTTCTGTTGTTTTCCCATTTCCTCCTTCCAAATCCTTCCAACTCTGGAACCCATATACAAATAGTACTTGCCATCTATTTTGTATCTTTTGGTAGCTAATCATACATAGCCTTGAATAATCGACACTTCCAGTACTTCTGTCCTATCTCTTAAAAGAGGTTTTAAATTCCTTTTTGTCAGGGCTTGCTTATGTTATATCTCTGGTATTCTCCATAGCATCTGAAGCAAAGGTGATTACATAATAGATGCAAATTAATGTACTTTGATGTATTGATTTAGCCATCCATGTGGTGGGACTTCTAAAATATTTTGTATTAGCTGCTTCAACTTCTGTTTTTTGCAAAGACTAAGAGAGTAATTGTTTTAAGAACTCAGTTGATGCTGAAAGCCTAACAAATGAGCTGTCAGCCTATTGTTTAAATATTTCAAATACACTTAAATTTTTCCCTTTAGTGCAGCCAAGTGTAGGATAAGTAAATAGTTTCATTCTTCTGTTGGATTCGGTTATGGATCAATGAGACCTTGATTAGATCATGAAATCTACATTGATGTGCCTTCGCAAAAGAGGCCATCGTATAGGTGGCAGAATCAAGTGGATAAATCTGTAGCAAAAATAATCTGCAAGGAGAAAAGTATCACATTTTCAGAAGGTTAGAAATGAAATGTTTAACTGCTTATATACATAGGTTAATGGGAATAAAGACATTCAAATAGCCAATGAGTAAAGTTTTCAAACTTGAGCCCTAGGAGGTTAACTGATAAGTTTATTATTATTTCCCCCCCATTAAACTAGAGCCTTCTTTCTGCACTAAACAGTACTTTCTTTTCTTCCAGCCACCACTTCCAAATAGATTCAGGCAGAAGTCCTATAATCCATGCCAGGGAAACTGGTCAGGATTAGACATTCTCTGAGGTCTCCTCCATTGTCAATAGTTTGTGTTGCTGGGGTTGCTTTGCATCCCATGTGATTGGTGATAGGATAGCTGGTGATATGTTTGAACCATCGAAATGGTTTTGTGTTAAGTTCACAAAGTTATCAGAAACCAAGCTTGATTGTAACTCCATGAACAGAGGCAGACAGAAAAAAAACAAGTGGACTCACTCTACTTCTACAACTTCCAGCCCATAACTTTCTCTAGGAGAATATCAAACTACTGAGTATTACATCATCAGCAACAGAATTTGCAGGCTGGAAGGATCTCAGGAAGTGGGGCAGCCGATAGAGGCAGCTGTCTTTAGAAATCAATCATTTCAAGGGTTCCATGAATAGCACAAAGTACCATCCAATAATCACTTCTAACTGTCTGTATCAACGTCTTAAGAGTTTTGCAACTATTAAGCTTTGAAAATTGCAGTACTTACATAATCTTAAGGAGAGAAGGGGCAGGTGGGGAGAGTGGAATTAAGTCTTGAAGCTCATCTACTTACTGTTTTTTTGTTGATCCCTTGCAAACTGCAGCTTACTTTTTTGTTACAGTGTTTGCATTGAAACAGAATCATCATTGTTCAGACACGAATGTGGTCTTTTAATATTATTTGGGAGAACAGCAGGACTTCATTGAGTTGGTAACAGCACAATAGCTCACTCAGGCTACGGCAGTCTAGCTGTAGACATGTTAATTAATATATTTCTCTGACACCTAGGTGATTGAAATAGCAATTAAAGAGTAATTAAAATGTTTACTTCTCGTAGGAATGTCAACTAAGATGTGGAATATAGCAATTACCTATGACGGATTAGAGGAAGATGATGAGGTCTTTGAAGTAATTCTGAACTCCCCTGTGAATGCAGTTCTTGGCACAAAGACAAAAGCTGCAGTGAAAATTTTGGACTCAAAAGGAGGTATTCTTTTGATCCTCATCTTGAAATCAGGAGCGATCCAGGCGCTGTAGCGGCTTGCTTTCAACAGCCAATGTGTCTGGTAACGCCTTCAGATCAAAAATGCTTAATTTCGTGTGGAGAAAGCAACCTCAGTCTCGATGTAGGCCCTTTATTCTGGTTTCTGCTTCATGCAGTTTTCCTCCTGCTAAGAACTATTGGTTCAGAAAAGCAACAAGTCAGTGTGGTCGGTCGTCAGGTTTTTTTTGTTTTTTTTTCTGTGCTACTCATTTGTTGTTCTCACCAAGGGGGAGAGAATGTTGGTGAGAATCTACCGACAATTATTTCCCCCAGAGTTTATAGGGCTATAATTTTCTTCCTCTGTTAAAGAGAGCTTGTAATGCCTAAAATCTGAGCCCCTGCCGGAATGTGACCAGGAAAGTTCTAAAAGAGGGGAAGGCATGAGAGAAAAATAGATGTGAAAGATGTAGCTGGCTTGGGGATTCAGAAGCAGCTAGAGAATATTAATGAATAACCTTGGGTTGCAGAGCCAGATAGGTCCTGGGTAGTATATGCTAAAGAACAACCTGCCAACTAAATAAAACAAAGACCAACCAAAGTCCTTGGTGGTCTGATTATTTTTTCTGCCCAGCACTTTGTAGTTATTTGTCTATTTAGCATTTGACAACATTCCAGGTACTGTGCTTTCTCTTCTATCCCTGTTTTTATACCTGTCACAGCCTAGTCCATATGTTTTTCTTCTCTGAAAGCTGTTATCTCCTCTTCTCTTTCTCATCCTGTAATAAAAATAGACACTGTCCTCTTTCTTTTAAAATACTCACATTTTCATACCATCTCTTCTCACCACCTTTCCTCACTAAATTTGTTTCTTTTTCAGTGCAATTTTCTGTTCACATCAAGTACATAAAACACATGAAATACACACTTTAAAGTATAAAATATCCAGATGGGGGCTCTGGTTTTAGATTCTTTTCATACTAATTGGCAGTGTTTCCAATAAAAGTAGCTTCATTAAGATTTACTGGGTCTTTTTGTTCTGTAGCAGTTGGATGCTAATTTTTATAACTGTTACTTGATTTCGCTATCTTCAAAAAATTCCACTTTCGGGGAAAGCCGGGACGGCTCAGGGGGTTGAGCGCTCGCTTTGAGGCCATGAGGACCGAGGATCGAATCCCGGCTCCGGCCCAGGCAGGACCCACGTGCTGAACTGGGGAGTTCCCACAGTTTGGTTCTCTAACTGTCTCTGTCTCTCTCTCTATCTGTCAAAAAGTAAAATAGAAATAACTATGCACTGAAGACAAAAAGATGATTT
>PVKE010003937.1:0-28306 GCA_004027555.1 Craseonycteris thonglongyai
AAGAGAAAGCAGAGATGACAAAATTTTTCCAATTAGCACCTAAGGCCTATAAGTAAAAAGCACTTATTTTAGAATTAATTATTTTTTTTAGTATTTGTGGATAAAAAAGAAATTTAAAAGACAAGTGAGTAATAAAAAACCAAACAACCCAATGGAAAAGTGGGCAAAAGACTTAGACTCCATACACAAAAAGATAATCAAATGACCAACTTAATGGAAGCATTCTTAATACCATTGATTATCAAACACACTGTGATGCCACTATATTCCCACTAGAATAGCTGAAGTGAAAAATAAAAACACATGTAGCAGCATGTGTTGGTAAGAATGAGTACTGTGTTGGGAGTGTACTACGGCACCACCATTCAGTAACAGTGCTTGGCAGCATGCACTAATGCTGAGCTTATGAATACCCTGTCACCCAGCAATTTCCCTCCTGGGGATACACCCAATAGAACTGCTTATATTTGGGCCCCAAAGGACAAGTACTATAATGTTTGCAGTCACATTCCTCTTAATAGCCAAAACCTGGAAACTGCACAAATGCCCACCAATGGTAGAATGGATAAATTGTGGAATATTCCTAAAACGGAATACTATGAAACAATGAGAATGAATAATCTAAAACTATACGCAGTAATATGAATGAATCCAATACGCGTAAAGGTGAGCAAAAGAAGCTATGTATGAGTACGTGTTGTTGCTCACATTCATGTCAAGTACAAAACCCAGCAAGATTAATTAATTTGCTGGTGGGTGTCAGGATACTGGTTCCTCTTGGCAGGGGCAGATGGGGATTGTTAACTTTTGGAAGGGAGTATGAGGAAGGCTTAGGGGGCTGATAATATTCTGTTTCTTGGTTTAGTGTTAACTATACAGATATGACCAGTTTGTGAAAATTCATTGAGCAGTATATTCATAATTTCTGCACTAAAAGTTTCTGTAACCTATGGTTGGTTTCCTTTTTTGCAGCTGCAGGCTTACATAATTTTAGAAACTATTTTAGAAAACATGCAATCTGGCAGTTCCTCCCATCTGATATAATGCAGGCAGAGTTAACAGCAAGCAGTGGTGAGTGGGAGCCAGCTTGTACTGACTCTCTTCCCAACTCCAAGGTCAGTGCCCTCCTGTTGGGGAAGCTAGAAGTCATCCAGGGCAAATGCTAAAATCAGGGCTTTACCACTTACCAGCACACCCGTGAATAATAGCAATGACAGCAACAAAAATCCCGTATGTATTTCTTCTGCATAAATAATCATCACTTGAAATGAAAAGAATTTGGCATCTAAAATGAACAATACATTACTCCTAGAAGTCTAGCACTGAACTGTGGCTCTTGCTCTGAGATAACAAATTCCAACTCAAGTTTCAAAATCCCCAGAATGAGGAATTGAGAAGGCATAAGCATACCTACCCTTTGTTTTCATCTTTTATCTCTGTCAGTCATATCTTTGCACTAAATAGTCAAAAACAGCCTTTTTATTCCTTCTTGACCACCTTCTCTGCCCCGCCCTTTTCTTTCTATGTGTGTAAGGGACAGTGAGGGTCACCTGCAGACAAGGTCACTACAGACCCACCAGTGGGTTGTTCCACTTGGGATATGGAAGCAGAGCTCAAAGTTGGGTAACATGCGCTCTCTTCTCCCCATGTAGCTGCCTCCTACAACGTCAGCCTCCCTCTCACAGCTCTGCTAGCCCTGGGGCACTTCAGAGGCCAGGGGAAAAGGAGGGGAATGAAAGATGCTGCAGCTACCTGGCCTACTTTCCTTTGATCTCCAAATGTTGAAGCCCCTGACTAAGAAACTTGAAATAGGAAGAAAATTAAAGTGTCTCTTACAAAGGTACAAGCAGCAGGGAGCAGACAGTTTTATCCAAGAAACTCTTGCCAGGAACTGAGCCAGAGAAACATCAATAAGTCTAGATTCTAATTAAGTCGGCCACTGACTGTGACCTTAGTTCTCATCTAATCCTATATCCTTTTTCTATACATGAGAAACTGGAGGTCCTGAGCTGTCAAGTAGCTGGTCCAAGAGGTAGACACAGGCTCAGACCGGGGCCTCTAACTGTGTCTGCTGCTTTTTCTATATTATACTTGGCTGCTGCTATTCTAAATTCCTTGATGGACAGACCTCTTCCCCACTCTACTCTATGTTAATGTTTCTAAAATTGGGATACACCTCACAATTTTATTTTATTTATTTTTTACTATTATTTTCTAGAAAAAAAATTTAGGCCTGTTATTAACTTGTCCTGGAGTCGAGACACTGGATTTATTAAAGATACATTTGAAAATATATAACAAAGGTTTGTTTGTTTTTTTCTTTAATATTGAAAATGTCTCTTACATTTAAAATATGATTTGGTCCACACAGGTTTCAGGAATACATACCTACCTAGGGCTGCATTTTGAAACATTCCTTAGCCAACTTGTTGCCTGTCAAAATTTTTTTTTTCATTTCTGCTTCCCTCCTCAGTGTTGGCCTGAATTCCTTGGAAACACCAGCAGGTCAGTGAGTCAGGAAGCTTGGAGCATGCTTTGAGGTGTCACAGTTGGCAATGCAGATGGCTGAGCTGTCCTGACTCTCAAGACTTTTGGGGGAGGAGTCTATCTGAATTTCTCACTGCTTTTGGCCAACTTCTAACTAACCCAAAATGATGACTAATTTCATGTGTCAACTTGACTGGATCACAGGATGCATTGAAACATTATTTCTGGGTGTGTCTGTGAGGATGTTTCTGGATGAGATTGCCCTCCCTAGTGCCGGTGGGCTTCATCCAATCCACTCAGGACCTGAATAAAATACAAAGGTGGAGGAAGGGAGAAATTGCTCTTCGTGCCTGCCTGCATGAGCTGGGACTTGGTCTTCTGCTCTTGGACTAGGAATTACACCATTGGCTCCACTGGTGCTGGCCTGGGTTACTAGCTTGCAGATGGCAGATTATAGGGCTTTTCAGGCCTCACGTGGCTGAGCCAATTCCTTATAATAAATCATATATATGATCAAAAAATACAAGTGACTGTTAATGCTGCTGCCACGTGCTATGCAACAGAAAGGCAGGGATCTTCAATATGGGAAGCTGTGTGTTGAACTTTAATAACAGTATGTGACAAGTTTCAACTTGTTTGGTGCAGTCAGTTGGCTGTGAGCTATGGGTGAGAGGTGTGTTTTAAAGGGTGCTGTAAATCATGGATCGTGAACAATGCATTAACAAGTGTTTTCAAATAATAACATTACAGTGTGTCCTCATCTACCTTCTGCACTGGATCTGGCACCATGTGAATTATGGCTCTTCCTCAATGTCAAAATGACCATGAAAAGTAAGTTTTGAATTGAGTCAGGACCTCGGGGCAGCCATGACAGTACAACTAAACACACTCACAAAAGAGGACTTCCAGAACTGCTTCAGAAAGTGGCAAGAATGATGGGATAAGTGTATTTGAAGCAGGGTCCGGGGTTATTTTGAGGGGGATTAATGGCAATGTGTCTTTTACTGTAGTAAGTTTTTTGATTTGTGTTTTTACTTTAAACACTCACACTTCATATTTCCTATTGATTCTATTTCTCTGAAGACCTCTAGCTAATACACCCAAATTCTACTTCATTTGGTGCAAGATGTACTGAATGCAAAAAACCTTTCCTGTGCTCTCTTGTCAGAGAATAGACAACCTAAAAAGATTATAGCAAGATTGCAACAAATGTTTCATTAAATAAACTTTTATTTATAATAGCAAGCAGGAATTAAAAAAAAAATTTTTTTTAAGATTTATTTTATTGTTTGAGAGGAGAGAGAGAAAGTGGGGGAGGGCCCAGAGCAGTCTTCATAGTTGTACATCATTAATTGTGACATAGTTTTATTCCACACAGGTGGATGTGGGGCTGTACAGGGTGGGAACTGAACCGGGGGCCTCCCACACGGGAGGGGAGAACCTTCGCCGCCATGCAGGAGGTTACCAGTTGCACCATAGTTCAGCATATAGGGTTTGCATGGGCAGGGGCTGGGATTCGATTCCCAGACCTTGCAGTTGCAAGGCAAGCTCTCAACCTGTTGAGCTATTTTTCAATGCTGTATTCCCAGCACCTATAAGAGTAGTACCTAAGCACCAAAACTAATTATTGGATGGCCTTTGAATAATAAAAACTATTAATTATTGAAGGCCTGCTAATGCTGGGCACCTTTCGAAGACAATCTCTTTGAGCCTGCCCTAAACTCAAGGAGGTGAGTGGTGTTTTCACAGGTGAGGAAACTTAGTTAAAGATAGGTTAGATATCTTAACGTTAAACTCAAGTAAGTGAAGAAAGGGAGGTTTTCTGGTTCAAAAGCCTGGACTCTTTCTCCTGTACTGTCCCTTTTCTCAAGGAAAGATATGTTCTCAAAGTCAGGAATGACTCTAAGGGACTGCCATAACCTCCTGCTAAAATTTTCTATGTCCTGGACCTCCCTTTCCTCTCCATTTCTTTATCCTCTGCCTTGTCTTTCTTTGGCTGCTTGACTTTCTGTCACTCTTTCTTTCCCAGCAACAGCTGTTCCATGACTTTGGCCTTAATACATTATAAGAACCAATTCTTCTCAGAGGCACTTGGGAATTAAAATGGTAGCACATCATTATCTGTGTAACCATTGATCCAGTCCTCTTTCTGGGCATATAAAATTGCTTTGTTTATGTGATCAAACTGGAAATCTCCCTTACTGTGTGAATTTTCCCAGTTGAGCTGCTGAATAAAAGTAGAGCTCAGTGCCAGCTAAACAGCCAGTGGTCTCACGCTACACACCAGTATCCTAAATCTGAATCAATAGTAAGGGCCTTACCCAGCCTACAATGGGCCTTGAGATAGTTACAGTAAAGGTGGAGCTCTAACTACAGATCATCTAAACTCCTTGGCAAGACTGGGAAGATTAAACAGTATGACAGGAAGGAATGCAGTGGGTTTAATATACCACTGATAATTATAATGTAATCCCTTTAGAAAATCAAGAGATGCACGTAAATACTAAATGAAATTAATTTTCAAATCTAGTATTTATGTAAATTTTATACCAAATCCTTCATGCATACTAAGTAAATGATTTCTCTAAAAACACCAGGTTAATTTTTGATGGTTGTAGCTCATTATAACTTTTTGCACAGTTTTTGAAAACTTAACTGATCATAACCCAAAAGCCATCATAAATGCAAATTAAATAATGTAAATGGTAAATTGATGACTTTGTTCTCATAAAAGTAAACAGAAGACTTCAGGGATTGAAACTAAAAAAACTAAATTATTTGTCTCCACTCAGAAGAGAATAATTGACCAGTCTTTGGCTAGCTTCCAAATTGGGTAAGAATATTCTACCAACTAAACCATTTTTTCACTGTTTTGTAGCTAAAATGTATCAAGTATTCTGTACTTCTTGCCCTCAACGTAAGCAGAGCTCCCAAGTTCTACTAAATATGCACGATATTTCATTTTAGTGGAGGCTATATATCAGTGGATTCTGTGTTTATATTTAGTTAGATCATTTTATGGCACATTTCAAAAGAAAAGAGTTATGTGAGTGCATGTTTTTTGTTTTTTTTACAGTCGAGTTGTACCGGTATATGTTATAGTCTATTTTAACATTACAGGTGATCAGCCAAACACATTACAGTAATCTGTTGTTGGGATCAGTGCCAGGCCTGAAGTTGCTGCCCACAAAGTATGGTTTGAGGAGCTGTCAGCACCTGGACCTTCACTGTGAAGGAAGCCAGAACTGGGAAAGCCAGTGTCAAGCCAGGAGAACTGGGCAGAGGGACGCCCTAGAAGGTGCTAGTCAAGGTTCGGGAGCTGGATGAGCAGACCAGACACAAACCGGTCAGAACAAAGCATGGGGATGATTAGGAAAGAAGGTACATATACTGGAACCAAATCTGGGTTTACAGACAGAAGATTCACCAGAGACCACAGGTGGAAGGGAGGAGTAGAGAGTCCTGGTGATCAGTAAGGAGCCCACAAAGCTAGCAAGTCACTCTCCAGAACAGGAGAGGAGCAAGAAGACTCTCTTGCTTCATCCCATGAACTGTTGTGCTTTTGGCTGGAGCAGGAGCCAATCAGACGGCCAATCCCAGGAGGAAGCCATGCGTTAATTCAGCAAGCAAGTCTTCCTGTGTGAGGGACAGAGCCAAACCTAATCTCTACAGAGTCTTCCTTTTCCAGCCTCATGCTGAAACTCCTATCACTAGATTGATCCTCTCAGTAAAGGCTCTACTGGTTGAAGGCCAATGTTAAAAAAATAAAATCTTATTTATAACAAAGAAACATTAATTCAATTATATAGACATGTATAATTTCCTCCTAATGAGAGAAGGTAAGTAAGCTTTGATAGCTGTGGTCAGGAGTACAGAAAAAAAAATGTGATTATAGTTGTCTGGGGGCATAGGAGAGCCTCCAAAAGAGAAAATTATTATTTCAATTGAGCTTTACTGAACAGACATACATATACACACGCACGTACGCACGCATGCAAGCATGCACTCACTCACATAAAAACAACTGAAAATAGGTTCTTGACTGTTCATAATGTCTAATATAAGTTTTAAGAAATCAAAGTTTCTTTGGTAATTTATACTATGTGGCTTTGGTAATTTATTGAAGTATTCTGGAATTTGTTTTTCTGACTTTGGAGTGGGTTGGGCAAATGATCTCAAAGATCCAGTGTTCCTTCTACCAATTTACAACTCTTAGATGTAGTCAAAGAAGCCACCATCTTGACACCCTAAAGTGACTTTTTTGACTCCCACAGTGGTAGCCAGTACGTAACAGAAATCACAGCACCACTGGAGCTGTAGAATATTGTATTCTTTTATTGAAGTCAGAAGACGTGGAATTTGAGGGAAGGAGGAGGCAGAGCCAGAGACAGCCACCATACCCAGGGACTTTGATAACTAAATTATTTCTCCCACCTGTGTTTGTACTTTTCTGTGTTTTCTATTTATCAGGAGTCCATCCTGGCAGAGCTTCTTCAAGTTCTGCCTCAGAACTGGCTAAGAAAGGTCTGGAGCAAGGAATTAGCAGTAGGTCCTGATGGTCCAATCTTGACATGTTTTTCCTCACACTTAGCTCTGTATCTGCTTGGTCTTTCATGTAACTATTTCTGAGAGATTTGAGGCTCACATCTCTGTCCCTTTAATTTTAAAAGCGAATAAGTGCCCAGAATATAAAAAGGACCCTTTCAACTCAACAATAAAAGAAAAGTAACCCAATTAAAAAATGGGCAAAGGATTTGAACAGATGTTTCTCTAAAAAAGATATTAAAATGTAGCCAACAAGCATATTAAAAGCTTCTCAATATCCCTAGTCATTGAAACACTTCACATCCACTGGGATGACACTAGTCAAAAAGACAGGCAATAACAGAGAATATGGAGAAACTAGAATACTCATACATTGCTGGTAGAAATGTAAGATGGTGTAGCCTTTTGGGAAAACAAGAATCAAGGATATTCTCAATGCTAAAAGCATTATATATCTCTTTGGCTTTATGGTTTTTAAAATTCATGTAAAATATTTGTGTGCTGATTTGCCAGTTAATAGCAATAGTTTTAGTAATATGTTTCATATCTACATAGCAGGACCCTCACTATCAATTCAAACTTCTTTACAAAATGTTTATATGCAGTGACCAGAGAAATCAGAAATCTATGTCCTAATCCTGGTATAAAGGTACTGACTTTGAAATGTAAGGGAATAGTAGTTATATCCTATACTCTTATTGTGCTGGTTGAAGCCAGCTTGGAAATTCAATGCTCATACAAGTTTCTAGATTTCTTGGTCCTCAAAGTAGAAAGTAGAGAAAATTTGATTTAATACTGAATAATGTTTTAACTCTACCACTGTCAGATTTGCTTCCATAGCGGCAGAAGGCAGCCAGATAATATGAGTTGAAGGTAAACATCAAGCTTCTTCATACTGATCTGATTGTGTGTTTAAAGGTATTTATCATATTTCTTTGCTAAATCTTGGATAGATGATTGATGGTCAATAAAATCAATAAGTGTGTGTTAAAAGCACCACCAATTTATGTGTGCCATGTAAGATTTATTAGATTGGAGGCAACCCCAATTTTACACTCAATTTTATGTGACTAGTGCTCTTGGAATAACATTTCATATATGTTGGGGGTGGGGGATGGCACAGCATAAGTGATCCATTTAATCAATTTCATGAATTGGTGTGTCTGGGTGATGGCATGAGTGTCATCACTAGCACTGTGTGATATGATGGACTATACACATCTGTAGTAAAATCAGCTGTCGGTTATGTGTACTGATGAAAAGTAACTAAAAGATAGATGTTCAAAACGGTAGATTATGTCATAGAGTCATTTCCCTTCGGCTTTTGGTGAGTTGCAATTACAGTTGAACCCACATATTATATATTTGACCTCCCAAACATTTGCTCCGTACAAAATCAAAAAGCTTTAGGTAGAAACTGTTAAACCCCCTATATTCACATTTTTTTTCTCTGCAACCTGCCTTGTTCATAGTCTAGATAATGTCTTAGACTGATGTACAGTACAGGGCAGAGCAATGTGTCCCCCTTACAGGTTTTTCTTGGAGCATGAGAGATAGTGATAAGTATTTGGTGTTAAACAGTTCCTTTTTAAAATGCAAGCTGCAAGCAAAGTAAGAGTAAAGAGAGGATAAACAAAAATCTCAATAAAGCTGAATTGATGCTATCTGGCTGGAAAGTCAGCTTCACAAGAATAAGTCAGCAGTAGATGAGAATTAAGCATTTATGTGCACTGACTAATGACAGAATGTGGTTATTCCTACACCAAACAACAATAGCTAGTGTTCTACTTTAAGGAACAGTTTCTTCTTTAACCAGATCTATTAGTATAAAACACAAATTTCTTATGAAAAACATAATTTTATTTGACCATGCTTAAATCCATTCTTAAATAACAGGTTTTTCTAGTTCATATAGTCGTTTTTACATTTATGGTAAAAGATGGGTCAGGCAAATATTCTTAAACAGGACCACACATATTTGCTTTCAACCACTTAGGCAAAAGGTACAAAAAAAACCAAACCAAACAAAAAATAAAAAACAAAACAAAACAAACAAAAACTGAAAATAAACATAAGGCAGATACCTGCTTGCAGGTTTAAACATATTTTTATGTTTTCCAAGACAGAATTATAAATGTTCTTGATCTACAGAAATAAAGATACGGTACTTAAAGTATCAAAAAACAAAACAAAACAAACCCCCCCCCCAAAAGACCCAAAACCCTATATATTCTTTTATGTCATTTCTGTCTGTCATTTTTAAGATGATTATTTCGTTAGGAGGACAACAAATCTATAGCTGAGCTGCTAGAACCTTACAGCCTATCCATTGTTTGCTGGGTCTGACAAGGAGGTAGGGTGGCCCTCTCACAAGATAAACTGGCTTTCCCAGAGCACCTCTGGAGATCTGGTCTATGACATGTCTTTTCTGTAGTATCCTCTTTAAACTGATTTTGTCTCAAAAAAACTTAGGAGACAAATGACTTTTAATTTCCCAGTAATATTCATACATGAGAACTAAAATATCTCAGTTGTCATGTCATTGTAATGTGTAAGACCACAAAACTGTGCTTTCTAGGTGATGTATTTCCTAGGATTATCAGCAGTAGGAGAGAATAGCAGTTAAATCCATGAGTGCTAGAGTCAGACAAACTGGATTCAAACCCTGGTTCTGCCACTCACAACTGGTATAACTTTATAACCCTTCTGTATACCAGTTTTCTCATAGGAAGATGTGGGATTCTTAAGATTAAGTGGCAAAGTGCCTGTAAAGGGCTTAGAACAGTACCTGGCACATACTAAGTGCTTGGTTCCTTTTTAGCAAGAAGTATGAAATATAGATTTTGAAATGTAATCATTACTGTCAGGCTAATATGAGAAACAAAATATTGGGATATGATGCTAATCATGAATCTTCCTACTGATTCTTTTCTTCACTAAACAAACCTTTCTCTAACATCTCTAAGTCCAGAAATGGGGGACATAAAGACATTTCAGAAACAGTCTATGACTTTGAGTTATTAGGGTCATGTGGGCGATTCTGCCCTTATAATATGGTGGGAGGATATTCTGGGTTAGAACGCGGAGGTGTGAGCTATGAATTGGAGGTGGATAGAAGATAAAGGAGAGTTAGGAACTACACTGTGAAAGAGAAGGGGGCTGAGACAACCAGATCTGTTTCTAACATTCAGGGACAAGTGGGAGTTGTAACCACAGGGGTGGATGAGTCTCTAGAGACAGGCACATTCAGGAGAAGAGAAAAGTCAGTGACATTTATTTATTCATGACTAGAAACTCAAGGGAAGTGTTCTTGCTTTTTCAGCTTAGAAGGAATCAGTCAAAATGAAGAAAACTCTCTTTCTATAGCTCAAAAATGTCTATAACCAAACCCAGCTGAGGTGGGGGTGCTGCTGGCACAGGGGGACCTCTATTGGGATGGGGGCAACATCCGGGTTCCCGAATGGCAGGCTGGTCTGGGGCAGACCTGTCAACTTAGGCTCATCTGAGCTGGGCTGTCAAGCTTAGTTAGGTGGCCTGAGGGTCTTGGTGGTGGGCCGGCCTGATGTACAGGAAGAGGGGATGCTGGAAGGCCACGGAAGTCAGGAAGGAAGAGATCATGTAGGATGGGGGCGTCCAACCTTTGGGCTTCCCTGGGACACATTAGAAGAAGAAGAATTGTCTTGGGCTACACATAAAATACACTAACACTAATGATTGCTGATGAGCTAAAAAAAAATCACAATAAATACTTCATAATATTTTAAGAAATTTAATGATTTTGTGTTGCGCTGCATTCAAAACTGTCCTGGGCCTCACTTGTAACTCACCCTAAAGTCCATCTCAAAGCCGGAAGCACTTCCCTGGGCTGTTCTCACAGCAGTTCCATCCCCAAACTTAAAGGGGCCATCTGTCTTAAACTGAGAACTATCTCAGAGTGAGATTACTCAGAAAAAATGCTATTCCGAATGCATAGAATGCACTTGACAGAGAAATCAGCACAGTTTTTACTTACCATACGCTTGGCCCTGGCTTTGCCATCTTTTTAGCTTTTCTGACTTATAGCCCAGCATGTGCTTACTCTCCTTCCATGGTTAAAAACTGACCCCAAATGTCAATATGAAAATATTAGCTAAGCCTGGAATGGAACTGGCAGAGCACCACTCTGGTAATTTTCATAAATTGTGCTATGTTGTTAGAGGGGCAACTTAGATTTTAACTTTTTTTCTTTTGCTGTATCAAAAGTACTTTTAAAACAATCTATTTCTATCCATCACAACTTAATGAAAACCTCAATTAAACTAGTCACTTGTCATCATGTATACAAATCCTGATAGGAGTAAAAAATAGATCCGTACAGTTATTTTTAATTATATTACATTAGTATTACTGATGTCTAAAATCTTTTTCCATTATTGACAATAGAAAGGAAAGCAGTATACATTCAAGTGAATATATATTCAACATATGCATACAAATACTACAAAACCTTATATTAATTGGTTTTACCTCTTTGTCTTTGACTTTAGTATCTGCTTTAAAAATTAATATAAGATTTAAGTAGGCTTATTAGGGACATTTATCTAGAGGCTGGAATTTTAGAGTAGTCTACTCTTCATATACAAGAAACTACCGGTAAGAACACTTACCTTCTTATTAACCTATTGCTTATTGGCTAATCATTGCCTGAAATAGTGCGTCCCAAACTTGTGTGGTACCTCAAAAAGTATTCACAATCTAAGTGTCCATCAATGGATAAATGGATAAAGGCCACTAAACTCCATGGCTACTAAAGCTCTTCTTATCTTTTAACAAACAGATGGAATTATTGAAATGAAACTACATGATTTTATTTTCCTCCCAATCCTAGCCCAACTACATACTTTAAAAGAGATACCAAAGGCAGTGCAAAGTCATGTTTGGCACCTTCTGTCCTCCTTCCTTTACTTATACACAAGCAAAGTGAGGGACTGCTTTACCCTTAGGCGGCCACAGTCACCACAATACTGAATACTAATAGGGACATTCACACAAACCACTTGGTGGTGGGAGCTTTGTTGGGGAGAGGAAGCACTGAGCTACAGCTGTCAGTATTCTCCATATTTCTCTGTTTTCTTCTCCATCATCATCAACTCTATTGCTTTACTGTTCAAGCAGCTCAAGAAATTATTATACCTACAGTGCAGGAGATCCAGCTAGAACAAAAGGGCTCTCTTTATTCTGCACTCAGAATGAAGTACAAGGGCTGCCTGTCAGCACCTCACTGCCCCCACTGCTCTCAAAGGCATTGTGGTCAGGGCTTTCCTCCTGCTGGACAGTGAGAGGAGGAGCCAGGTCTGCATCAAATGACTGTTCATCCAGGGCCAGGACTAAGGTGAGGGGACTGAATGTAAGGGGATGGCCCAAAGCTCATAATCAACATATATAGTGTTTAATGCAACATTTAAAAAATATCAATGCAAAAAAATCCATGGTGAACAAAAGATCAAACTCATCAACAAAGACAAGATCAGTATTACTGATTTTCCTTTTGACTCAGGCTACAGTATGGCTCAGTGTGGCAGTGTTACTGATCCTGTCTTTATTTAAAATGTTTGTATTTTGCTCTTTGTGGATTCTTTCTGCATTCATTTTTATTTTAATTATTTTAAAGATTTATTTTATTGTTTGAGAGAAGGTGAGACAGTGAGAGACAGAGAGAAGAGGGAGGGCCTAGAGCAGTCTCCAGAGTTGTACATCATTAGTTTTTTGACATAGTTTCATTCTACATAGGTTGATGTGGAGCTATGCAGTGTGAACTGAACTGGGGGCCTTACTCACGGGAGGTGAGAACCTTTACTGCCATCCTGGTGGTTATCAGTTGTGCACCACAGTTCAGCATGTGGGTTTGCATGGGCTGGGGCCCGGATTTGATCCTTAGACCTTTGTAGCTACAAGGCAAGCGTTCAACCTGTTGAACTATCTTGGCATCCCCCATTTTTATTTTTAAGATATTAAAGTACGATATATTTTTTCTTGATTACTGAGTTTTTGGTGTCCTCTGAAATTTTGCACCTGAGGTTAATGCCCCCACCTAACCAAAGGGGTAGAGCCATGACCCAGACAATCATCAGTAAACACCTGATTCAAGCTGAGCCAATCAGATTCTTTTTCTAAACTTGAAAATGTAAACAAAGAGACCAAAGACACTAGTTAGATGACAGTAGACACTTGAAGTGAAATGTCCTGCTGAGCTGGGACTGAAGGAGTCATGTTGGGCCTTGTGCAGGCCAAGGAGACCCATCCCAAGAGAGAGAAACAGAGATGAGAGAGCTAACTAAGCATGTGGCAGATTATACTGTTTGTTCAAAGTATTCTCTATCCACCTCTACAGTACTCTTCTCTTGCACTTCTCTTGGTTGGAAGAATATATTTCCTGCAACATGAACATCAAATTTGGCCAGGTGACTTGTCTTAGCCAATGGAATGTAAGTGGAAGTGGCATGTCACGCCTGTGTAGAGCCTTTAAGTGCCAGTGAGTGGTTCTGCTTTTTCTCTTTCCTCTGCCATAAGGTTGGCACAGCCCAAATGTGCTCTTTCAGTCTAAGTTCAAGAATAAGGAGGATAGAGATGCCGGGAAAGCTTAGCAGGTTGAGTGCTCGTCTTGCAGCCCTGGGGTCTGGGGATTGAATCCCTGCCCTGGCCTGTGCAAACCCATATGCTGAGCTGGGGTGTGCCCCCAGTTTGGTTCTTGCCAGGGCATGCTTCCCATGTGAGAGGTCCTCAGCCTGGTTCCTGCCTTACATGGCCCAGCACCCACCTGTGGAATGAAACTATATTGAAAACTAATGTACAACTATAGAGACTGCTCTGGGCTCTCCCCCTTCTCTCTGTCTCTTTCTGTCTCTCTCTCTCTGTCAAAAACAACAAAAAAATTCCAAAAAAAAAAAAAAAAAAGAATAAGGAGGCTGTAGAGGAGAGTCACAGCTGGGATACTGACATGAGTAAGAAATTGGATGCTCTTTTTGCAATTTACTAAGATTTGGAAATTGTTTGTTACTGCAGCATAACTTCGTCCAAGGTGACTAATACAGAGAGTGAACTTACTAATAATTTCTAGTCTTCCAGCTCCATTCTGCGTATAAGTTGATTTTGTTTCATTTCCCATGAATCCCTCTGAGATCACCTATGTGGGTTTTATTCCTTAAAACCCACAATCCCTGATAAAACTGATATTATTTAAAAATACCTTGTTCTTAAACACTTATCTTGTAATGAATTTTATTCTCCGTGTCAATGTTAAGTTACTTGCATATACACACTTTGAAAAGTGTTTAGGTGAGAGAAGTGCAATTTGTTGTACTAGTGGTAAAGGTAAATTTTGCCTGTGCATTCTCTTATTACTTAATAACAGTTGGCTGGCATAATTTTCTCTTACTTTATGCAAACTGTGATTTGACCTGAAATTCCAATTAATAGCCTATTTTCATGGTATATATAGGAAGAACAATTTTTACAACTTCAAATTGATAACAATATCTTTACTGGAAGATCTGAAAAACAGTCATATCAGTTATTTTAGTTTTGTTGCCGAAAAACAAGATACCTTTGTTTAATATGTAGCTACATCTTTGTGTAGTGTTCTTATTCCCTGAGGTTAATTCAGCTGAGTCTTCTCTCTCGACCTATAATGATGTGGCTTACTCTTTTAGGCTACTCTCCAGAGTAGCCCTTGTACTGCACTCTGTGCTCTGAAAGGGGCAAAGCACCCAAGCTGGGGAATGACATTTTCATGTAGTAGTTACTGATTAGTGTGACAGTAACTTCTGTTTTATGCAAAAACTTTCTCTTGGGTCAAACTGAAATTGGTAAGTTATAAACATTTAAATTACTTTCTCAAAATACCTTCACAAATATAGTTTCAGCTCCTTTATGTCCTTGTGGGTAGGAGGCACAGAGAGGTTATGAGACTTAAAGTTACTGGGAAGTATATGGCAGCAACAGATCTGAAACTCAGATCCCCTGTCATCTTGTTCCTTTATGTTTCAGTACAAAGAGGAACAACTTATGTCTCTGTAGCATTCTCCTTAATACTTCTAAAAATGTTTGCATTACACACAGAATGTTCTTATACTAGAAGTAAATTCTTTTTTAAATTAAAAAACATGAACATATGCTACCTGTTATATTTACCACAGGAACATCTAGATTATATTGTGTTTACTGTTGATATATAGTTAACTGAATATCATTTTAGTTACATTAAATAACACATTTTGCTACAGAAATATTTGATGAGATCTCACCATAGTACAAAGCAAATATTTTTCCAGAATATTTTGAAAATGAAAGTATAACAACTGACAGTTTATTTTAAAATGTTGTTTAAATTGCAAATCTTTATCAAAAAAAAGAAGAAATAACATTTGAGACAAGATTAAGAATGAATAGTCAGTGTTTAGGCTATAGAAAAATAAAAATCCTTTTTCAAAAGCACAAACACAAAAGAATGGTTACAAATAAAGTACTAATTCAATGACTGATAAAAACACTAAGAATTCAAGGATACTGTTAGATTTAGGAGTGAATTGTTAAAATTACAAAGTAATAAAAATGATTCCAATTGTCTATTTGTATAAAGGAATATAGTAAATGCTGATACTAAATAAAAACTGTTACCAGATATTTATAAGGCCATTTCATGCATTATTTTTCATAAATTTTGAAAGCCATATATAACTGAAAAATATTTTAATTTGCTCAATTGACAACTAATGAATTTTAACCAATTGTTTTTAAAGAATTATTTTTATTGTTTTTGACAGAGAGACAGACAGACAGACAAAGAAAGACAGAGGAAGAGACATAGAGAAGGGGGAGGGCCCAGAGCAGTCTCCATAGTTGCACATCATTGGTTTTCTACATGGTTTCATTCCACAGGTGGGCGCGGGGCTGTGTAGGTCAGGAACCTGGTGGGTGAGAACTGAACTGGGAGCCTCCCACATGGGAAACAGATCCCAGTTCAGCATATGGGTCCACACAGGCCAGAGCCAGGATTTGATCCTCTGTCCCTGGGGCTGCAAAGCAAGCGCTTAAACCACTGAGCCATCCCGGCTTCCCCTTCACTAGCAGTTTTTAAAACCGCTTAGGAATATACTTCAGTCATTTTGTCTTGAGTGTGTAAGATAATGACTTCGTGCCCAAGGAAAATATTTATTCACAGGATTTTCTTTATTACTATTACTAGAAATGTGTAGTTAATATGGTAGAATACGAATGAAAACTTTCAGGTCTAGTAATCACCTGTGTTGATAACTAACTGCCCAATTTTGGGAAAATTACTTAGTGTAATTCTTTGCTGTCTTGTTTTGGGGGCACAACAATTCTGGCTCATGAGCTTTTGTGGAGATAGAGGTATCATTAAGTAGAATATAAATGGATTGTATGAGAAAATCCAGCATTAATACATTTACTACCTTATTAAGGAGATAAGGTAGGGTAGTAATGTTTGTTGTTCATATAACAGATGATAAGTGAATGTTAAAATCTGTCATCCTTCTGTCTTAATTTTTTCTTGGTAGTTTAATAATCCTGATATTGACTAAACACAATTATACCTACTTACTGTTTTGGAAAAAATGTGCAAAACATCAGGGAAAAGATAAGTAGTTTTTGTTTTGTTTTTTTAAATAAACCAGCATTACTTTCCTAGCCTACTTATATCATATCTCAAGGACTTTAATATTCTTTCTTAGCAGACATCCAAATTTTAAACCAGTCCACATCACACTGTCTAGTTACCCCTTCTATTACTGATAAACTGGTAAAACAAATGATTTAACATTTCAGATCTATATGGGCTAGACAGATTTAAAGGTTGCTTTTAGTCTTAATGGATAAAGTAAAGGCTCTTCTTCACAGAGAAGTAATGCTGTGGTTTAACCATCCTCATTAGTGTGTGGCTCTAAGTTCTGTTTTCAGACAGGGCGATTAAGTACTTAGTTCCAACGATTGTTTTTGTTTTTGTTTTTGTAATTCAACATAGGCTATAGTTGGCAGTTTGAGAGTGAAATCACAAAATGAAATAAAAATTGGGTATAAACTAAATTTTTAAAAACTTTCAAAGTTGTCATTTAAAAATTTTAAATTGAAGCATTTTCAAAGGAGTGTCATGTGCCTAGTGGGGCTCAAAATTGTGCTGAATTAAATCTCCACTAAGACTAACATGGTTAATAGGTTATATATGAGACCACAAATGATTGTAAACATGAATGTTATTTAATTAATATTGAGTTGAGAAAATCTCCCTCATTACTAAAAGTGGAGATTTATTTTTCTTTCTGTAAATAAAATATCAATGGCCTTTCTCAAAGGCTAGCCTTTCCAGTCTCCAAGGAATGCTGGGAAATCCGGAGTGGGGCCATAGCTGAGGCCTGAACACCATCTTTATTGCTTGCCAGCCTTATTCTTGGTCTTGCAATTAAGTGATATGAAGAATCCTTCATTACAATAATCCTGAACCCTGCCCTGCTCTTCATACCCCCAACTAAGTGGATTATTTAAACAATAGAAGTCAAATTTATGCACATCTCTTCAGGAGTGGTTCCCTTTTCCCCAAGGGTATGGGTATAACATAAAGATCTCTTTCTTCTTGATGCCTATTTTCCAGTTATATGTGTGTGTGTGGGGGGGGGAGGGGAGCAAGAGATATACAAAAGTAACATGATAATTAAAATATATAGCACACCAGGTAGTGAAAACTACTACTGAGAAAAATAAAGCAGGGAGGGAACAAAGAGCTGCCTGAGATGAGTAGCAGCAATTGTGGTCAGGAAAGCCTCACTGACAAGGAGACATCTGAGCAAAGATCTAAAGGAAGCAAGAGAGTGAACCACATGGCTATGAATATAGCATTTTGGGGAAGAACATCTTAGGCTGAAGGAACATCAAATGCAAAGGCACTGGGTCCAGAAAGTGCCTGCTGTTGGTTGGGGAACAAGAGGGACATTGTGGCTGGAGCAGAGGGCCTGAGTGGGAGGAAATGAGGTCGATGTAGGTCCTGGTGGACCATTCTAAGGACTGTCTGAGAAGCCTGGGGTATGCCTGGAGGATTTTGAGCAGAGGAGTGGCATGACCTAAAACGTTAAAGGCACTCTTCTTGAAGCTAGCTTTAGTAGAGGCATCACCAAAAGAGAGCAGAAAAATAAATCTGGTAACAGGTGTCTCAAAGTTTGCACCGACTACTGAAAGAGGAAAAGGGTTGAATCCTGGACATATGAGTGTGTGGGTGGTAGGAGGGGATTACCCTGGAAGATACCCCTGCTTAGCTTTCAGTATGCGATCGCGCAGAAACCTCTGGTCCTGCTATTCCAGCCACAGGTCCCCTCTGGGAGGATTAGGATCGCAGCCTGCAAGACGTGTTGCCAAGGCGACCTGAGGATTTCCCCACCCCACTCCCCATCCCTCTGGCTCTTGAGCACATAGCACCTGGATCCACATCCCCTCTAGCAGGTTTGCGGGTTCTAGCGCGGACTCATCAGTATTCCGCCCGCGGCGTTTCTCCCGCCCTGGCAGTGACTCACGGCGCCTGCCTATTCCAACAGCTCCAGCCCCCGGCTGTCCGCGCTACCCAACCGCCCCCACCACCTCCTCCCCGGACGCCGCGGGCAGAGCCCTACAGCAGGCTCTGCTCTGGAGGGGGCACTGGCGCTGCTCTGTCCAGTTACGCAGTGCTCTCTTGCATGTTAGCCTCAACCGCAGGCTGCACATCCGCAGCGGAGAGGGGGCGCCCTGTGCCTAGCTCGCAGGCTGCTGGCCCCGGGAGACCTGCTGTGAGGCACCCCCGCAACAACTCTGTGGGTAGTCAACTCCCCTGCGCGCGGTTTAAGATCACCCAGCGCCTCCTGCAATGCACCAGACGGGGGAAGCAAACATTGTGGGCACCTGCATTGCGCGCCGGCCGCGATGCACTGTGCGCAAAAGAAGACTGACTGTATGCTGCAAAACCGGAGGATCGGAGGCGCGGGGAGTTCGGGGTGGATTTTCTTAAGACTCACCTTGTGCAGTTTCCACATGGCCCCCAAAGCCTTGACTTCGTGGCTGGAGTGTTTGCCCTCCTCCAAGCACTGGTAGCACACGGGCATCTTGCACTGCACGCAGTACATGCTGTGGTTCTCCAGCTCGTGGTCTGTGCAGGTGGAGACCTTGCGCGGGCTCAGCCGCCGGCTCACGCGGCCCTGGGCCGGGGGCACCAGGCGGTGCTTGGCTAGGGGCCCCCGGGGCGGGTGGCAGCGCAGGCGGCAGGGATCGCAGTAGAAGACATCGCACTGTTCGCACATGACGGTAGCCTCCTTGGGCGCCTTCTCGCAGAGCTGGCACTTGAGGGCCGCGGCTTTGCTCTGCTGGTAGCGGTCAATTACACCTTCCAGGACGCGGTTCTTGGGGAAGCCGCGGAGCCCCCGGTCATCCAGGATGAGGCTACGGTGGCACTGGGGGCAGGTGATACAGGAGTTGCGGGGCACGGGGGCCAAGGCCGGAGACAGGTGGGTGGCCGGTGGAGGCATAGCCGGGGGGAAAACGCGGACGCCGTTGGGGGACTTCTGGCACGGGGTAGTGGGGGCGCTGGCGAAACCCCCGTAGGAGCCATAGCCGCTGTCCGCTTCGCTGTACAGGCTCATCTTGTCCAGGTCCAGGTAGTCATAGTCGGAGACTCCGGAGCCTGAGGCCCGACGGCTCTGGGGGGACTCAGACTCCGGGGTTTGCACCAGGATGTTGCGGGCGCACGCCTGACATAAATTGTGAGAGCAGGGCAGGATGATGGGCTCCCGATAGAAGGACCCGCACACGGGGCATTTTAACTCTTCTTCCATCTCTTCCATGGGGACCCGGCTGGGATCGAGGCAGCAGCGGCTGCAACGGGTGGCTGAGCTGGCGAGGTGGCCAATCGGCCTGTCGCGTCCAGCACCTCGGCGGGCGGCAGCGGCGGCGCCTTCCCGCGACGCCTGGGCGCGGGCTCCCTGCGAGGCGCTCTCTGAGCTACGGCGCGGCGGCGCCAAGTGCCTCCTGCCCGCCGAAGTCCCGCCCCGGCCTGTAAACAGCGGCCTATTGGACAGCGGGGAAGAAAGCAGAGCTCTCATTGGCCACACGCGCCGTCCTTCTCCTCTCCCCCGCAGGCTACAGTGGGCTTGGTGGAGGACTCCGAGGATGCGGAGTGTTCGCTCCGCGCTGCACGATCCCCGGAGGGGGCTGGCGCGCGTTGGCGAGGGCGCCCGGAAGGAGGACTGAGTGAGGCTGACTCATCCCGAGCCCCGCTTCCTTCCGCTCTCCCGTGCAGTCACCCAGGCGCGGGGGCGCTGCGCTGCTCTCCAGCAGTCTGCGTTTGGCTCCCAGCTGTGGTCTCGGCGCCGACCTTCTTCCGCTGCTGGCAGCCTCGACCGGCCCTCGCTCGGGCCTAGATTTCTGTGTGGCAGCCGGGCTTTTGTCCCCTCTTCTGGACCTGCTGAAGCCATCGGGGTGTCTCACGGCGCCGGGCTAGGGCCTCCTAGCGTCTCTCACCCTCAGGCCCTGAAGTGTAATGATACCAACTTCCTAGAGATTTCAACTAGGTGACCTATGGAGAGGCTCAGTTGGAATCGCTGCCCCCTTCGTTCCCTCTTTAAATTCAGGCTAGCCCAGAGCCTTGCTGCGGTGTGGTGGGGACTGCTCCTGTCGCCTCCCCGCCCCGCTCAGCATCGGCCTGAGCTTGCGCAAGGCCGGCAGGCCCTTCGGTTCAGGTGAGGCAGGGATTGCTTGCCCATTCCGGGGGGGCCCACAGTTCGGTAACTAGCCCCGGATGAGTCCCTGTGAACAGCGTTAGTCATTGTCATGAGGCCTGAGCGTTTCCCGCAGCTTCAGAATGCTGGGCTATTTCTGTTAAGTGATGATGATGAGGGTGGGGGAGTGAGGGCGGGTCCCCACTATTAGTTCTTATTTATTAATAGCAAGCACCCTTCTTCTCCGTCTCCCCGAACATTGCTGGAGATGTCTCCTGGTCCTGCCCCTTGCCTGAAGAACTGTTGGTTCAATGATAGAGGTTAAAAAAGAGTGAAATGACTTAGTGACATTATGCGGTAGTAACTTACTTGAAATAGTACACGGCTACCTTTAGCTGAGTGATTCATGAAATAAATGACAAAAACTCTTCCTAAGTTCTAAGAAATCTTCCCCCAAAAGAGACAATTTGATTATATGCATCTACATTTGTAATTCAAAAGCACTTTACTGCTCAGACAAAATGAAGTTTTTATAACCTTGCCCTTGGAAAAATAGTCCAATGATCTTTCCAGCGCTTTCTTCAGGTGCCATGAAAACAGCACATGACCACCGGGGGGAAGTTCTTGTTGCTGTTTAGTTATGTTAATCACAAATGCTATGACATCTACTTTTAACCTGTCTTTCAACTAGTTGAGTCCACAGCATTCAAAGGCATATGTACTCTGTTTACATAGAATTTCTTCATTTGAGCTTGGAACATGTATCTGCAGGATCCATCTAATGTATGGGTCCCAAGAAAATTTGCTAATAATGAACAGATAATTAAACTGTTAGAAAGAATTGTCAGTGCCACTCATAATTTAAAATTTAATTTTTAATTGTTTTTTGACAGAGAGAGAGAGAGAGAGAGAGAGAGAGACAGAGAAGGAGGTGGGCCCGGGGCAGTCTCCATAGTTGTAGGTCATCAGTTTTTCAACTTAGTTTTATTCTACACAGGTGCGCAAGGAACTGCGCAGGTTGGGAGCCCAGCAGGGGGCCTCCGGTATGGGAGGCATGCCCGGAGAGCTGGGGGCTTCCTACATGGAAGCTCACCTGGCAAGAACTGAACTGCCCCCCCCCCCCCACACACACACATGGCAAGCACACCACAGTTCAGCATATGGGTCTGTACCAGGCGGGGACCAGGACTTGATCCTCGGGCCTCTGCTGCCAAGCGAGCGCTCCACTGGTTGAGCCATCCCAGCATCCCCTCCCCGCTCATAGTTTAAAATCCTTTCCATGGCTTTTGTATGTATTTGGCTGAAAGTCATGAAGATAATTTTGGGCCAGGGCTTTGGACATTTCAAGGTGAGCAGCTGTTATTCATTTTATGATTCTGGACTTTGCTTATACAGTATACTATCTGCTGTAGATGGAATGTTTGTGTCTCTTCAATATTCATATCCTGAAATCTTAATCCCCAGGGTGATGGTATTAGGAGGTGGGGCCTTTGGGAGGTGATTAAGTCATGAGGGCTGAGCCTTCCTGAATGGGATTAGCACCCTTATAAAAGTGGCCCATAAAAACTCCCTTACCCCTTTCACCACATGAGGGAAACAGGCCCTCATCAGATACCAAATCTGCTGGCACCTTGATCTTATACTTCCCAGACTTCAGAACTGTGAGAAATAAATTCCTGTTGTTTATGAGCTACCCAGTCTGGTATTTTGTTACAGCAGCCCAAATACAGACACCATCTAAGAGTTCTGCTTGTTAGCAGAAAGCTTATGCTTAGTTCAAAATAAAGGATAGGAAATGTCTGTGGTGTAATATGCTGTTGGTTTCACAAAGACCCAATAGAATACAGATTTATAATACAGTTGCTCTATTATGAAAATAGAAATGATTTAATTGTTAGATCTCTGAAATTAGCTAAATCAATCCCAAAAGAGTTCTTAAAATGACTATTATTTGCTATATGTTCACTTTGTTCTAGGTAAATAAATAGGTTTATTTATTTACATGCATCACCTACTTCAGTCCCTGTAATAATAAAACGAGGTAGGCATGCTTATCCCCATTTTAAAGATGAGTAAACTAAGATAAGCAAAGTACTCCAGGTCGAATATGGTGAGGCTGAGATTTGAACCCAGACATATGCAAGTTTGTTACTCTGTTCGTTCATTTGTTCGTTCGTTCGTTCGTTCATTCATTCATTCAACACTGGGTTATACTCTGTCAGGTTCTTGTGTGATAAAATACCCAAAACGATCTTTGTGAATTTCTATGCTATTCTGCTTACCTTCCCTGAGATTAAAAAAAATAATAATTTCTCTAAAATGTTTTTGTAAACCTTTGAAGATTTTTCCTTCAGGTTGCACTATTTGGCCATAATGGACTTTAAATTCCTCCCATGAGTTGTTTTTAAAGGGAAATAAACATCTGAGTGTAATTGATGATATTGTAGAAATACTAGAGGGGATATCTTCTCTCTTCTAGCTGGTGATCAACCCAGGCCCTGAAGCACAAGGATTGATAGCCTTGTAATTTCATCACTCCTGGGGTGACTGCAGCTGTTCTCATTTGTGTAAAGTGCCTGATTATCCTCTGAAACTTAGTAAACTATTCACCCAAACAATGTTCTTGAACAATGAGTTGAGCAAATTTAAAATGTTCTAGAAGCATTTCCATTTTTTTTTTTAAAAAAACCAAATGTTTGCCAATGAAAAATGTAGGTGGGTTCCTGTACATATTTTTTTTTTTTACTACAATGTTTAATTATTAACACCACAGTCTTTTTGATTCTAAAGAATGAACACTCAGAGAATAATTCTCTCTCATCATCTTCATTCTCTTCTCCACCCACTAATCTTTAGTTGTAGGGGGAAAAGTCAATGAAAGGAGCTGATTCTAGGCTCTGACCCTTTAAGATTCTCAGATACATAGATAAAAAATTCTGTATTTAGTTTGTGATTAATGATATGGCTGAATGTGTTTTGTAAAATTTGCATTATTTGAAAAGTGATGGGGATGATGTTCCATTTCAAAAGAAATTCTGAGGAAACTTTTTATGGGGTCATTTAGTCCATTACTATTTAATTTTCTGCTTGCTGTATTTGTGCCATCCTTTAATAGTTCCTATATTTATTTGTTGTTGATATGCTTTTGTCTTTTAATTATGCAATTATTATAGTAAATTAAAAGTGTTTTGCCCATTTAGTATGACTGGAAGATGACCTTATTCAAATTCAGTGGTATTTCTAACTATAGGTACTAATATTTTGGAAAGGGTAGACTGGAGACCGGGAAGATGGAAGTTTAATGAATCTTGTATTAAGGTAAGAGAGTTGGAGGATAAATCCAGAAGACCCAAATTGTGAATAATAGGAATCCCAAAATAGGAAAAGGCACAGATGGAAGAAAAATCACAGTTGAAAAAACAATTTTCCTGAATCAAAGAAAGGTAAGAGATTGCAGGTTGAAAGGTTTTCACAATTACAGATGACCTTGATGAAAAAAGGCCCAGGCATAAACAGATACGCTTATTGCACTTTAAGAAAAAAAGAACGTCCTTAAGATGGGTAAGGAGAGTTGTTTGTAATATTACAATTCCAGTAATTGCTCTTTCCTCAGAAGTTCTTATTGCCCATCCTGGTAGAGGTTCACCCTATATGAGTACATATCATTATATACCTTTGAACTAGGTTAATTTTTTATAACAAGCATGTGTTATAATTTGAAAAAACTAATACATAATTTTAGAAGAATTTTGAGGTAGTTTCTGAAGAAGTGTGAGCACATCTACTTGTGATTCCCTTTCTCCTGTCTAATCATCATTGTCATATATCAAAATTTGGAAGCATCTCTTTTGTTTCAGATCTTCTGTTTTGGAATTCTACTTTCTATACATTATTACAGTGTTAATATGACCTTATATTACTTATTCTATCCTTATTAGAAATCTTTTCCCTTAAGCCTCCCCATACACTTGCAATGCCATTATTCCTTAATGTTTTCTTTTTTTTTATTTGTTTGTTTATTTATTTATTTTTGACAGAGAGAGAGAGAGAGAGAGAGAAGGAGAGAGAGAGAGAGAGAGAGAGAGAGAGAGAGATACAGATACAGATACAGATACAGCAAGAGAACTGAACTGGGGGAGCTCCCAGTTCAGCACATGGGCCCACACGGGCCGGGGCTGGGATTCGATCCCAGCTCCCCAGTGCTGCAAAGTGAGTGCTTAACCCACTGAGCCATCCCGGCTTCCCCCCTTAATGTTTTCTGAAGTTGTCTTTCTGGTGAATTTCTCTACATTCAGTAAGTTTTAAAATATATTTATTCTGCCTTTAAGAAAAAATAGTTTGCTAGAAAAATGAAGTTGCTGGCAGAATAATTTATCTATAGGAGTTTAGTAAACATTGCCCTGGGCTCTTTTCTAATGCTTAAGTCTCAAACTTGGGGAAGCTGGGATGGCTCAGTGGGTTGGGTGTTTGCTTTATAGCCCCGGGTCCAGGGATCGAGTCCCAGCCCCAGCCCGTGTGGACCCATATTCTGAACTGGGGAGTGCCCCCAGTTTAGTTTTCACTGGGGTGAGACCCTGGCCCAGTTCCTGCCCTGTGCAGCCCTGTGCCCACCTGTGGAGTGAAACTATGTGGAAAAACCAATGATGTGAAACTGTGGTGACTGCTCTGGGCCCTCCCCCTTCCCTTTGTTTCTGTCTATGTGTGTGTCTCTCTCTGTCAAAAACAAGAAAAAAAAAAAGTAAAAAAAAAAAAGTCTCAAACTCAAAAGTCATTTACATCACAATTTCTTTTAAATTTAGTGTTACTAATTTTGGTAATGCTATAAGGCACTGAATATAGGAATTCTCCTCTTAGGATTTTCAAATTGAAAACCTGAAAGACTGAGCTTATTAGTTGCGGGGCTAAGCAGAAAGGTCATGAAATATACTAGATGTCAAGTTAGCCAATATGGAAGCTAAAGTTTCTAGGGACACATCTGTTTTTATTCCTTTAGTTAGTGTTCTAGGGGAATTCTGTGACTGAGCTATTCATAATTGTATGTTCTGTTAGTTCTTTTGTATGTACAACATAATACATATGCTTGTGAAAGCATACAAAGATTTTATCAGGTCCTGCAAGAGATACCACAGGACATTCATGGAGGCTGTCACATCCAGTAGTATCAATCCAAATTCCTCCATGAACCAAAAATTCAGAGGATTAGAACATTATAAGCTTTTGTCTTCTTTCAACAGTAGAGCCTAGCCTAAAATAATAAAACAATAAAATAAAACATACTGACTGGTTGTTAAATTGATTGACAAATTACAATATGATGAAAAGAGGAATAGTCAGATGCAAAATTGGTGATGTGGGGAATCACTGAATCAAGGACTACAGGTGTATATTGCAAACCAAGTTTACCCACGAATAGCTAAGCTACCCTAGGGAGTGAGGTCACTGGAATGGTGAGAAAAGCATGGAGATCGAAGGATACAATACAAAGAATCAAGTGTGGTGGTCTCTTCTACCCTCAAGATTTGCCATGAGCTGTCAGCATAGAGAGGCTAAGCCAAATAAACCTATGAGTTATCATTACTTAAGAAAAACAGAAAACAAATACGTCTTTACAGGGTGCAGCAATTTAGTGGGTAAAAATATATATGGAACAAAGTTTCAATTATACCACTTATGATAACCACAAGTCAGTCTTTATTTTCTCTTCTGAGGGAGAATGGGGAAGGTGTTAGGGTAACAGGAGCTAAGTGAACAAACATATCTCAATAATTTCTGTTCTGATGGAAATGTTGAGAAATAGCTTTCTGCAAGGCTCATGAAAATATTCACAATAAAGAATCTTCAATTCAAAGCAACTTAGCTTGTTTACATTCTTCTTGAAGAGGAACTCAACTATAAAAGCAGCCCAGAAAATGAAACCTCTGTTTTTCTTTTGTTAGTGGTCTTCTCTAGAGATTTTAATGTTCATTCATTTGGGGTCAGTTCTCGATATTGGGAGGTGTTGAATTATCAGGTTAATGAAACATTTTTAACAGCCATGCTCCAGGAACTCCCAGAGGCCTCATAATGAGAATGGAGACAAGTTTTTTTCCTTCTCTCAGCTACTCTGCTCAGAATTTCTTGAATCTGTTGCACAATGAGATGAGCTGTATTGCACAGAGAATTAGGTGAGAGGTGGATATTGAGAAGGGGAGGTGTAGAGGGGGGTATAAGGGGATTTGGAGACAAAGGTCTGGGGAACCAAGGGGACAGAATAGAACATACACCTGAAGACTTTATAATGTTACAGACTCAAGATTAATGAATGGAAACATGTACCAGATTGGGATGGAGAGACCAAGAGGGGATAATCTCTGCTGCTGGAAAGGAATGGCCAGGGGTAGACTCTCTGTGCCCATTGAGGACAAGGCTCAGAAGACTACATCCGGTTTTATAGTTTGGTGAATGTACTTGGCTGGTTCAACCTCAGCTTTACTTCTATGTATGGCTAAATGCATGGGAAAAGCCTTAACATATGCATTGAATGCTAATGTGCTTGGGTTCACTTCTAAAATCCCAGAACCCAGAAGTCCAAAGTGTCTCTGTTCCTGCTTCCTGTTGGGATGTAAGGCAGCATAACATATTTAGAGCGACTGTGTAGAATGCTTTGTGGGTAAACAAATTTATGATGTTTCATATATATATATTTTTTTGTAAAACTGTGGATAGGAGAAATGTTATAAGTTTTAGTGATGTCTTCCTTCTCTATGTTGGAAGTTTTGATTGCTAGAGAAACCAATTATACTAAAAATAATTTAAATGTCAAAATTCAGAATGTTTACTTTAATTTTAATATGCCTGACCAGAAACCATAATTATTAGATAACTATTCTCCAAGTTAAGACATTTACTTGAGAACCTACATTTAAGAAGCTTTCTCAGAAAATTAATTAGAAGCAAATTGCTTCATTATTGACATTAATGGTTTTATAAATAATTTAATCATTATTCATATTTCTATAAGTTTAAAATTTATTTCATTTGTTGGTGCAGACTCTTCTGTGCCTCTTGTACAGCAGGAGAAGTTTTGCTTCTATTTTTCTACATTTCCTGTCTATATTTTGGAGTCTAAGTCTACCCCTATAGCTTCTGATGACACATGTATGGAAACTGAGGGCCTCTTGGGAATGAGAAGCCACCAGTATAGTGTGATCAGTAATAAATATTTTTTGAGTAGCTACTGGGTAAATACAAGTGATTGTACAGAGTGCTGATTTCATCTACCTTTATCCAATTAAAATTTCAGTACAACAGTAATAGTAGTAGTGATAATAGTTACGAAGTGCTAAATGCCAGGTATCATGCAGACACTGTTGTGCTGTCTTATTATCTCTGTTAATCCTCACAACCACCCATGAGGTAGGCATTATATCACCTCTATTTATGGCTGAGAGAACTGAAGCTGCCTGCAGTTTCACAGTTACTAGATGGAAGAGTTGTGATTCTAACATAAATTTGACTGATTCCAAAGCTATTTGCATTAGTCTACTCAGGCTGCCTTAAGAAAACAG
>PVKE010003937.1:28406-68382 GCA_004027555.1 Craseonycteris thonglongyai
GAGGATCGAATCCCGGCTCCGGCCCAGGCAGGACCCACATGCTGAACTGGGGAGTTCCCACAGTTCGGTTCTCTAGCTGTCTCTGTCTCTGTCTCTCTCTCTATCTGTCAAAAGTAAAATAGAAATAAATATGCACTGAAGATAAAACAATTACTCTATAAATATACTCTATACTCTATAAAATATAAAAAAAAAAAAAAAAAAAGAAAACAGACTGGGTGGCTTAACAAAAACTTATTTCCTCACAGTTCTGAAGCAAGAAGTCCAAGATCAGTGTCAGTAGGGCTGACTTCTTCTGAGGTTTCTCTGCTTGGTTTGTAGATGGCTGTCTTCCCTGTGCCTTCACATGGTCTTCCCTCTGTGCCTATCTCTGGGCAATCTCCTCTTCTTATAAGGACACCAGTCATACTAGTTAAGGCCCACTCCAATGAATTTAACTTTAATCACTTCTTTAGAGTCCCTACCCCCAAATACAATCATATTCTGGGACTTAGGGGTTAGGACTTGAACATATGGTTTTGGTGTTGAGGAGAGGGTGCGGGAGGTGGGTGGGGGGTACACAATTCATAAAGGTCTTTAAGCCATGAAGTTTGTGTGTTGCTTTTAAGAGGAAATACTAACCCACTAGACATTTCCACTCTGGCATGAATTAGATTTTCCCCAAGTAGTTTTCTACAGTGAGATTTTGATGATGAAACTGATAAAAAAAAAACGTTGGAGTACCAGGTCCTTTAGAGAATGAAGGAAAAAACCACCCAAAGTGGGGAAAAGATAGAGGACCTGAGGATGCTGGAAAACATCTTCCAACTTGCTAGTTTTGATTGGGCCAGCCTTACAAAAGTAAACAGATTACACAGAAGCATTATGTTTTAAAGATTTATTTTTATTGTTTGTGACAGAGAGAGAGAGAGAGAGAAAGAGATACAGAGACAGAGACAGAGAGAATGGGGAGGGCCCAGAGCAGTCTCCATAGTTGCATATCATTGATTTTTCCACATAGTTTCATTTCACAGGTGGGCGCAGGCTGCACGTGGCAGGAGCCAGGCCAGGGTCTCAAGCCAGTGAAAACTGAACCGGGGGCACTCCCCAGTTCAGCATATGGGTCCGCAAGGGCCGGGTCTAGGATTCGATTCTTGTTTCCCAGGGCCGCAAAGTGAGCGCTCAACCCGCCGAACCATCCCGGCTTCCCCAGAAGCATCATGTTTTATTTGTACTTTTAGAGTCCATCTTTCTAGCTTCTTCACATTTTTGTTCTAAAAGTGTCATTGCTGTCTGTCCAACCAGGCAGGTTCCTGAGCTCTTAGAAAAGTTCCTTAACTAATCCCACTGCCACTTCTGAAACAGTACCACCCCAAAGTCATAACCTGCTAGATTCTCTGTCATTTAAAAATAAGTTATTAAAATTATAAAACTTTGCTGATAATGGACTGGAATCCAGGAATTGTTAGGAGGTGTTTGGAATGTTTAATAAGAATTCAAAAGCGTGCTTGCTTTAGCAGCACATGTACTAAGATGGGAACAATGCAGAGATTAACATGGTCCCTGCATAAAAATGACATGCAAATTTGTGAAATGGTCCGTGTTTTTACTATATTGTGCACCTGAAACTAATAGAATATTGTATGTCAACTGAAACTGAAAAATAAAAAATTATAAAAGAAAAAATTCTAAGGACTCCTGAGGGTTGATATTTCCTGGTGAACTCCCAATTTCCATCAGAGTTGTTTCATCTAGCAGGGGTCTCCAAACTTTTCAGCCCGCGGGCCACATTAACTATCAAACAGCAGTTTGGGGGCTGACTACACACTCGAGGTCCAAATAAAAAAGAATCAAAACATAGGTGTTGTTTTTAATTATGTATTTAATATTATTTTATTCAGATAAAAAGGTCACCACAGGCCGGATGAGAGGGCCTCGGCCCGCGGGCCGTAGTTTGGAGACCCCTGAAGGAATACATCAGAAAGTAAATCAGAATGCTACTCACATCCTGCCTTCTGAAGGTCCTGATTTTTATAACCTCTTGGTAGCCAAACCTAATGGGAGGAGGCAGGGCCTTCCACTCGACCCTCATTTATCAGGAGCAGGCTCACTTCCTCTCCTCCCATGCTAGTGAGTTCATCCATGGGTGTATACCGCTGAATTCGCCACTTGTCCAGAGGCAAAATTAACTACCAATTTACTCTTGGACACCAAGCTCAGTGTTAATAATCCTGCTTGACAGCCTCTTAAGAGCTTCCTGAATCAGGGAGGCTAATAGATTTTTAGTTTGCACAACAATTCCGAATGATTTATTGGTAGTGATTGCCTATGAGAGCTGTGTTTCGAAGTTTGTAAGGCCTTTTTTTTTTTTTTTTTAAAGAAAGAATGGTGTAATCTATTAGTGATGTCTACCATGGGTGAGGGACTAGTGGCACAAGTCTAAATTTTCTGGTATCATTAATAAACTCAGAGCTACAATATATTGAGATCTTGCCCTGTGCCAGCACTGGGCTCAGCCTGACATTTATTATCTCAGCAAATCTTCACAACTGTGCAGGATGGGTGTATGTATCCCCTCTGTAAGGACAAAAACACAGGCTTAGTGGAATTAAATAACTAGCCCAAGATCATCCAGCTAGTAAGAACCTGAACGGGAAGCTGAACCCTGGCAGTCACGATAGAAGCTCCTTGCAACAGTAGTCCAAATATGTGGCTTCACTTTTGAGCTGAGGTGCTCCAATCACAGTGAGACCGCAGGATACCACTAAGGACAAGGGGCTGCCACTTCCTTAAATGTGCCCTTGAGACAGCCTTTCTGGCTTGGAGATTGGGGGTGGAGGTGGAAGTGGGGCTTGGGTGAGGAGGGCTTGTCTTCCTAAAGTTAAGTCCACACATATTTAATGAATATCTGCTCTTGCCAAGCATTTGAGGGTGTAGCAGAGTTCCCTGCCCTCCGGGAGCTCATGCTCAAGTTGAGGGAGATAGGCAATAAATATGTAAGATAACTCCAGGACCAGATTAATTTCGTGGAGATGCCTACATGGGGTCACTGAGTGTGGGGAAGGAGGGCTAAGAGCCAGGGAGGAAGGCATCTTGAGAAAGGACCTGAAAGAGGGAAATGAGGTGGCTATGGGAACATCTGGGGACAAGCACCTCAGACAAAAGGAGCAGCAAATGCAAAGACTTGTCATGTAAGGAGCTTGTCACGTTGGAGGCAAAAGGCTTATTTGCCATTACCTTGTTCAAGACTAAATATGTGGCCAGGCTACAGGGATTTCCTGGGGCTGTCCTGCACAAAGCCACTTGCTGGGGGAAATCGAGGCAAGGATTTTACCCTCTCCTCTTTTCTCCTCTCTACCTGCATTATGTTGATTAATCAGTGAGTGGTTTACAGTTAAAACCTTCAGCTTTGGCAAGGATTGATTTAATTTACTTGGAGAATATGAATTCAGCATGTCTTTTAGAAAGTGTGTATTGGTAATATAGTGGTCACGCACTGATCAGACTATTAGTAGGAAGAATACCTTTATTAACACAATTTAGAGAGTGTTTTTAAAAGGGGGAGTCATTTTCACTAGTCCTGCTATGCTGGTTATAGACACGTGTTCCTTTGGATATGCTCTAGTTGGATGGACATCCCAGGTTTTGGGATTTTGTGAAATGACAGGGCTTTGTTTTTTCTTTGCGTCTTTACCGACATTGAATAGAGAGGTTGATTAATACTAGTTTACGCATTGTTTTACAGAAGGGGTATCCAATCTTTTGGCTTCCTTGAGCCACATTGGAAGAAGAAGAATTGTGTTGATCCACACATAAAATACACTAACACTAACAATAGATGATGAGCTTTAAAAAAATGGCAAAATATTTCATAATGTTTTAAGAAAGTGTTCAAATTTTTGTTGGGCTATGTTCAAAGCCTTTCTGGGTTGCTTGTGACCTGCAGGCCGTGGGTTGGACAAGCTTGCTTTAAAGTCAAAGAATATACATGTATTTCATGATCAGTATAAATAGGACTGTTGGCTAAAAGCCTGAATTAGCTTTTGCAAAATGACTTACCCAATCTTCCTCCTCAGACAAAACCTCTGGCATTGCTATCCACATGCCTATGCTTATTTAAGAAACATTAGGTCCTAACTATGTGCCTAACTATATATCCAAATTCTATGCCAAAAATCTATGGGAGATAAAATTGCAAGCAAAGAAGCCATTGTCTCTACCCTTCAGAAACTTTTTAGTTGAAGAATGGTTTTGTAAGTGTTTGAAAGAGCTAAGAAACAAATCTAGAGCAATTCAGAAAAAATATAGTAATTAAGATTGTCTAGTACATTATAGTTTGTGGATCATCTTCACATACCTCTCATTATTTTACTCCCTGCATTGGCCTTTTGATAGTTATTAATATTATCCCTATTCACAGATGAGGAAACTGAAGCTTAGAAAGGTCAAATACTCAAGACAATAAGAGTCCAATTCAGGACACTGTAGTAGTTGAGACCATGGGTTCTGGGATGAGACAGATCAAGTTTTTATCTTTGGCTCTAACTTGTATTAGTTTTGTAAACTTGGGCAAGTTCCTACCCCTTCTAAACCCAAGTTAATTCATTTGTAAGGATGACAATAGTACCGTATTCACTTCCTACAGGTGTTATATTAAATGAGAAATGTGTTGATGATACTTAGTATAGGGCTGGGACCACTGTATGCACTCCATGAATGTAGCCTTTGCTGTGAGGAAGTGGTGAGGGAGGACTGAATCCTAGCATTGTTAGCTCTTTGTGGAGTGTGGACTGCAGCATCATTTTAGGTTCAAAACATGACCCAGCCACTACTGGTGTGACCATGGCCAAGTTACTTAACTGCTCTGTGTCTGTTTCCTCATTTGTAAAATGGGGATGATAGAGTGGGTACCTCATAGACTGATATGAAGATAAAATGAGTTATTTTATTACATATACACATATCATTACACATGTAACACTCCGAATCATGCTTGGCACACAGTAAGCTCCCTAAAGGATGAAAGATGGAGGTGTGTGAGGTTAGCTAGGAAGTCTTTCTCCAAGCAGCACTCATCACGTGCATCTTGATGGAACAAATGCCTTCAGGAACTGAAGCAGCCCATCCTGCTGGTCACCCCACTCGCAGAGTTGGGGGAGGCATTGTGGCTAGCTTTGGGAACCGCCCTCCACCGCCTTTCTTGCACTTGTCAAAACTGCAGGGGATGCTGAGCAGCACATAAAAAAGTCTAATTTTTAATAAAGTCATTTTTTTTTCTATATACATCTGTCCACACTTGAAGGAGGCAAAACACAGTTGAGAATTCTCCATTCCGCAGAGCAAGCATGAGCCTGCCAGCTTGTTCTGTCAATAAGCTTGATGTCTGGGCATTGTTGTCATCTAAGAGCTCCTTGTTATCTGCCAAGCTTGATTGTGTCCCTCTCAAGTGGGAATTGAAATGCTCTCTAACAGGAGAAGAAGGCTTTGCCAATTCCCAGATATAATTAAAAGCCACAGCCCTTGACTTTGTAAAGTGGAAGGTTTGCTCTCTGTGTGTCTTCATGGGCCCTAAGGCTCTCCCCCATTTCTCTCACCCCTCCCTTCCCTTTTCAGTCCCTTTCTCTTCTTCCAAGGCCTGTCTGATGGAGGCGGGAATCAGCTCAGCTTTGTTTGTCACTCTATAAGCATTTGTCAAATTAAGTTACTATTTATTGGACATCTATCAGGTGCTTACATATATGACCTTTTTTTAGTCCTTAACAACCCCCTGAGGATTTGAACATCAACCTGCTCAGTGACAGAGTCAGGAATTGAAATTGTGTTACTTGCAGAGAGTTTGCCTCTTACCTGTAAAACGTTTTGGTTTTTGTAACCGGGGACTGAAATTTAAGTTACATTTGGACAACAAAAATGGGTCAAGTGTAAGCAAGTTGTAGATTTAATAAAAAAGAGATTCAGAAATTAAATGAGACAAATCCTGATAGCTTCTTATCAGTGTCATTCAAATGGGTTTTATTAAAATCTGTCTGGGAAATAAGAAGAAATAGGTTGATCTCTGGCTCTGAAGTCAGACCCATGTGGTATCAAATTCTGACTCCATATGTGGTCTTGAATAAGTTATTTCATCTATTCAAGAGCCTTAATTTCCCTCAACTACAAAACAGATAATATAGTGTGGTAATGGGGACTAAATAAACTAATATATATATGTAAGTCACTTGGTTCATCATTGCTATTAATTAGTTTATATTTTCCTCTCTTTGAATCACACTTCTCTTTGGTAAACATAGAAGGAGACATATTTCAAAAAACCACAACATTAATGTATTTTATTATAAAAGAAAAAATAATCTTTGCTATAATTTGTCCAGACAGGTAAAAATAAACTACTTAAAAAAATACGACAAAGGAGACTAGTGAAGCAAGAAACAAAAAACAAAATACACACACACACTATATATATATATAAAATAGTGACATCCTGCCATTGAGTAAGAGTGATTTTGGATGGCCATTGTAGCTGTTTCAATTAATTTTGGGGGAAATCATTGCCAAATAGCAAAAGAGATTGGATGAAATTAATAGAATTTTTAGCTTCTTAGAGGAAGCTCCATTGTTATACAGTGTAATTGCCAGAAGTAAATGTGTATTTGAATGTGGACAACGACCTTAGGAGATTTGGGTTGGATTTCGAGAAAGCTATTTGAATTTAGGTCATTTTGCTCTGGAGAGTTCAGGTTTTTTGTCTAAATGATGATGCTCAGTGCAAAAGGTTGACTATCTAGAATACAAATGATGCAGATGTGGGCATCTTTTTGTTGCTTTGTTAGATATAAGAAGGGCATTCTCAATGACCATTCATTGGTAAGCTAAGAATCTTAAAAGTGACTTGGCAATGCTGCTTTTTTTGGTAGCTATTCGTTTTGAGGATAGTTATTTTGAAAACAGCTCACTTAAATCTATTTAATTGTAGGCAAAAGTTTAAGTGAAAATGTCAATTTCTTGGTGGAAACAAAATCATACTTTAAAACAAGGATATGTTTAATGAAGATCCAGGAACTCTTTTTCTTTCATTAGAGGTACTGTTTATTGAGTCCTTCTGGCAACTTCTGCCATGCCAATTTTAGGGATAACACATGGAGAAATGATCAAGTTCCATCCATTAGGTAAATGTGATTTCTCCTTAATTTTTTAAAACAAAGAAATGGCTTGGTGTTTTTTACAAATAGATGTTTTGCTTGTATGAAATGACTAATGGTACAATTTGTTTCACATTACCAAAAAAGGAGAGTAATTGACTTGAGAGCTTGTTAGAAAGGATTTTTGAAGCATTTCATCTTGTAAGAATGAGGCACCTGAATCATAATGAAGGTCCTAATCAATCTTCCTTTGTTTTAGAAAATTGAAGATGGGTTTTGTTTGTTTGTTTGTTTGCTTTTTAAGACAGATCTAGAAAAGACAACGAACAGAAAGAAAAGCTGAGTGATTCAAAAGATTTTAGAGATTTAAAATGTTAATATTTTCATCTCCTCTTGTAACATCTATTTTCCATAGGCTTTTAAAGATTTACTTATTTATTTATTTGTTTATTTCTATTATTTTTGATAGAGAGATACAGAGACAGAGATAGAGAGAATGGGGAGGGCCCAGAGCAGTCTCTATAATTGCTCATCATTGGTTTTTCCACATAGTTTCATTCCACAGGTGGGCGGGGCAGGGCAGGAACTGGGCCAGGGTCTTGCCCCGGTGATAATTGAACTGGGGGCACTCCCCAGTTCAGCATATGGGTCCCCACGGGCTGGGGCCAGGATTCGATCCTCTGTCCCCAGGGCTGCAAAGTGAGCTCTTAACCCACTGAGCCATCCTGGCTTCCCCTCCATAGGCTTTTGAAAGTCTAAATGTGAGGACAGCATGTTAAATCAATTTGTGATCTACATGACTGCAAAAAATGCTTGATGTTATTTCAAGCTCAAAATAAAGGTATAGTCATTTCCATCTGAAAGCCTCCTGCTTGTTTGTTTGTTTGTTTGTTTGTTCGTTTTTTACCTTCTCTTACCATAAGTAATTGTGCATACAACTCTTTCTCCTGTATTTGAAACCAGTTTAGTATTTGAGTTCTTGAGCCACTGATGAAACTGAGATAGGACAGTAGAAAAAAGAAACCTTGAATCTGGTGACTTTAGAAAATCCTCTTCGAAGACTTTTCTTTCCTTTGTTCATAGTCAATATCCTCTTAATTGCCAGATTATTGAAGATAATGTAGCTTGGTTTCAAAAAGTTTAATGAAGGTTGATTTAAGAAAAGTAAAAGAAGCAGCTAAGTTATGAAAAGAAGATAGGTTCAAGAAGATATAATAATTATATAATTGATAATAGAATATCCTAAACTTAATGGTAGATTCTATTTTTAAAAATAGTGAATGCCAATTAATAAGGACAAGTAGCTTTTTTTTTTAAGGTAAATTGGCAGATATCTCAGTTAGCTATTCCTGTATAAGCTTAAAACACCAACCACTTATTATTTCTCATTAATCTACGTGCTAATTGGGTGGTTCTGCTAATCTTCACTTGGTTTGGTAGATGCTTTCATTTTAGCTGGATCTTAATTATTGGTTTGACAATTAGCTGGCAGTTTGTGGCTCTATGATGACTTCAGCTGGGATGGCTGGATTTCATTCCACATACCTCATCCTCAGCAGGCTAGCCTTATCATATTATTTTTAGCAACCACAGGGGTCTAGCAGAAACTCTTTTTTCAAGCTTGTATGTGTGTGTGTTTGTGTGTCAAGTTTACTATTTTCCTATTGGCCTAAACAGGTCACGTGGCTAAGCCCAGATTCAAATTTGGGCCAGAACTAGTGACAAGTCAAGAGGGCATGCATATAGAAATGACATTGATTGGGACTATTAGTGCAACGATGGTAGAGGCCACTGATTGGGATGGTAACTACCCAGACTTTAAAGTTAGTGAAAATTGACACCTTAGCATCTACTAAAAAAAATCATTCTTAAGATATGGAATAACCTGAGAAGGCTTTCTGTAGGAGGAGAATGAAGGGAAGCCCATTTCAGGTGGGAGAAAGCTATAATGTGAAAATAAGCAATATTTAATGAAGATATAATCATTTATGTTGCCAATTCCCATTTGATAGACATGTACATTCTATCATTTCTCTGTCTCAATCAATGATGATCTATCCATGAATCTATGTGTCTATCTTATGTATAAAGATAAATGGTACATTTATACATACATATCATGAAAATATAAGATACATTTTTAGAAATGCAATTGCTAATTCAAATAGCTTAATAAATTATTATAGATATTGTCAAATTGCCATCTAAACAGGCCACAGAAATTTATATCCCTACCAACAATGTGTGAGACTGTTTTCCTCATGTTATCAAACTTGGAAATCTTTCTTAATCTAGTATGTGAGAAATAGCATCTTGTGATTTTTATTAATGTTTTCTTGGTTAAGTGGGAGATTGTCATAATGTTTTCACATATATAGACCATCTGTGTTTCTTGTAAATTGTCAGTTCATTTCTTCACCCATATTTAAAGAAAATTAAGCCTAACTTTGTAATTCTTTGACTTTTAATTTAACTTTCAGCGTAGTTTCTTTTAACTTTTTACCTTCATTTTATAGTTTGCACTCTTTTCATGTTAATATTTTTCTTTTCTACTCCAAATAATCTCTTGGGTTTTTTTGGGGGGTTTTTTTTCTGTGTAAATTTCTTCATTTCACTCCTTTTCATTCTCTTATTTTATAATTAACCTTTTGGTTTTAATCTCTCCCTCACTTACCACTGAACCTTTACTCTCTGACTCAGCACTTCAGGGCAGAATGGAGGCTGCTGCTGCCCCTGCCCTGTTGCCTCTCCTGCCTCCTTAACGAAGGTCTTACCCTTTGATCTTCACCTTAGGTACCTCAGAAAACAAAATAGTAGAGCTTGCCCAGGACAACTCCTCTTTCTCTTTTGACAGGTGGTGCTTTTGATTTCCTGGAAGGGTGATAGTCCTGATAACCTGCACTATACAGAAACTATTTACAAAGATTACTTCTGAGGAGTTGGTACTGGCAGTTTGTGAATGAGAAAGGAGATAGAAAATCTGTCCTTGGTACTTATCCTTACTCCCTGTTTGGAATGTTTCCATATGTAGAACTTTCGTAAAATACACAAATTAAAAACTTATACATCTTGCATTCTTCAATATTTATAGGGACTGGCACACCAAACATGACATGGGAAGTCTGTACTCTGCCTTGGCATTGGTGAGAAACCTCTTGATAGGTATTTCTGGGATGTGGCACTGCAGAAGTCTGGATGCAGGTGGTGGACAGCCCCTGAAGTGACCTGCAATGATCCCTATTTTCTGGTAGGCATGCCCTCCCTTTGAGTATGAGTGAGACCCGTAACCTACTTCTACACAACAGAATATGGCAAAGCTGATGGGATGCCATGCTCATGATTGTTACATTACATCGGATAAGACTCCTGTGGTTAATTCTTCTTGCTCTCCCGCTGGCTTTACAGATCAAGTAAACTTTGCCTTATCCTTCTCTTGGGACTTCTTTGAACTTATTTCCTACTTAGGCTATTCTCCTTACTCCTACATTGCAAAAAAATTCATTATTCAAAACCCATCCCTTTGCAAAACTTTTTCTGCCATTTTCTTGCCTTGCATGTTCTCCTATTAATGGATTCATCACACTATACCAGGCCTGGGCAGACTTTTACAGGGCAAAGACTTCTTCTAATTTTCTCCAAGTGTTGTGGTTCACTAGCTATTTTATTATTTGGACAGTCACCCCAAAATTGCTTGGTGGTCCATTGGTAGACTGAGATGGACATCTTGCCCAACATTGATTTTGAATTTATATGTCTATCTTCCTAAGTTCTGAGCTCTTTGTATCTCTAGTGCCTGGCACATGGCCGAGCTCAGAGTAGGCATGCCACACACGTTTACTGACTTCAAGCTAACAGAATTTCAGCGTGACATCAGGAAAATCTATCAACACTGATTCACTCACATGGTTGGCCCTATGGACAATCTTCCCCCAACACCTTGAAATTGGGAAAGTGGCACAGAGGTTATATCTTTCCAAAGTTATTAAAAGGGGGAACTTCATGGGAATGTAAAATGGTGCAGCTGCTCTGGGGACCAGTTTGGCGGTTCTTCAAAAACATTAAACAGAATATGTTTGTGAATAAGATGCAGTAATTGGACTTCTGGGGATATACCCAAGAGAATTGAAAGTAGGGAATTAAACAGATACTTGATACCAATGTTCACAACAGTACTATTCATAACAGACAAAAGGTAGAAACAACCCAAATGCCCATCAACAGAGGACTGGATAAACAAAAATACATACATGTGTTATTGTATATTATTATAATGATTATTATATATTCTTCAGCCTTAAAAAGAAATAAAATTCTGATACACACAAAAACATGAATCTTGAAAACATTGTGCTAAATGAAAGAAGCCAGACATAAAAGGTCAAATATTATACAATTTCATTTATATGACGTACCTAGAATAGGTATATTTATTGAGACAGAAAATAGAATGGTGGTTGTCAGGGGCTGGTGGGGAGAGAGTAATGGGGGGTTAGTATTTAATGGGTACAGAGTTTCTGTTCAGGATGGTGAAAAAGTTCTAGAAATAGATAGTGGTAGTGGTTACACTGCATTGTGAGTATACCTGATGCCACTGAACTGTACACTTAAAAATGGTCAAAATGATAAATTTTAAGTTACGTGTATTTTGCCACAATTAAAAAAAAAAGGAACTTGGTCTCCTCTGGGATAGGGGAATGATAAAGTTTATCTAGAGAATTGGGGAAGCCTAGATGGCTCAGTGGGTTAAGTGCTCACTTTGCAGCCATGGGGTCCAAGGATTGAATCCCAGCCCTGGCCTGTGTGGACCCATATGCTGAAATGGGGTGTGCTTCCATGTGAGAGGCCCCAGCCCAGTTCCCACCCTGCACGGCCCCCGCCCACATGTGTGAAATGAAACCATGTTGAAAACTGATGATGTACAACTATGGAGACTGCTCTGGGCCCTCCCCCATTCTCTCTGTTTCTATCTCTGTCTCTCTCTGCCTCTGCCAAAAACAATAAAGTAAATTAAAAAAAAAATTTTTTTTAATCTAGAGAATGAACCCACAACTAAAAGTCCAGCCTCTTGTCCCAGAAAAGATTTGACATCTACAATCAGAACATAGTTTTCCTCTGCAAATTACTTAGAAAGAAATAAAGAAAGAAAAACAAACTCCTTGTTGCTTTATCTGTAACGAATTCAGATTAAAACAATATTCCCCAGCTCCATGTGTATTAGCCCTTAATGTTTCCAATCAATACTGTAGTGATTGAATCAGTTTTGTTATTAGATCAATTGCTGTGCTGTTAGAGGCTGGTAAATGTTATAGTATAATCAGAAATTTCAGCCAACTGATCTAAACCTACATCAGTGGTTGGCTTGTGCTGCATTTTCTGCTCAGGCTGGGCCACAAGGCCTGAGCCTTTGTTGCAGACTGACTTGAAGACCTGGGTCAGAGAATGCATCATCACACTTGCCTTTCCAGAATCTCACCAGATAATCTTAATGCAAAATGATGGAGGGAGTCGGAAAAGAGATTGTATCTGTCTTCATTTGGTACGTGTTAAACACAGACAGCATGCGGCTATATCATAAACTCTAGAGACAGACCTGCCTCAGGAAACCTTTCCTAGTCTGGTTGCTGCTGCCATAGTAACTGCTAGAGCTTTAGGTTGTGTCTTGGCCCTTCTGTCAGCAGTTGAGCGCTGAAGCATGACTTCTGTTTAGTGCTCTAGGCAAGCCCAATGTCATAGACTATGTTGCAATCTCTGACTATCATAAGTGAAATTGTGTTGTTTTGATGCTCAGAGTAAAGTTGCTATTATGCATGGGGTCTGAAGCTCTCTCTCTATGGGTGCTGTTCAGGGGATCTGAGTTGCTCCTTTCGGGCTGGGTGCTTACGTAACCTGCAGGTGTGATAGGGTCTGCTCCTTTTTCATTGTGTGACTTCTACAGTGAAAAATAACTACAGTCAAGGCTTTGAGTAAGTAAAAGGGGAAGCAAAGAATTGAACTATTTGCTGTACTGACATCATATGACAGACAGTCTTGTTTTTGGGACAGGGTTTCAAGGGATGGTGTGATTACAATGCTTCAGGATAGAAGCAACAGCCAACGTAAAACATCTAGCAATAATTTAGAAAATATTGCTTTTAATTTCCGATTACATTAACATGATTTCCCAAATTAGTGGATTAAATACAATACACAATCTAACAAGTTGATTTAAAAATTGTTCTTAGACTGGTTTAATATAAGACATTTATAAGTCATTGTGGTATGTTACTGATCATTTTCAATGCGGGACTACTGTTCCTAACTTTCTTTAAAAAGAGAAATGAAATTTTCTAGGAAATTAGGAATAGATTCTTATATTTATAATAACTCCTTTCACAGGAGTACATAAGAGGCACTGGGTCTAGGGATGGTCAGATCTTAATGTTGTAACAATAAATTGGTATTCTGCATAGTAATAGGGTTTAGGAATTTATAATTTATGGCCTTTATCACTTTCTGGTGCTTCATAGTTTTGCATTGCTTATCAAAGTGTATTAATGATTATTCATTAAATCCCTGCTAGCAAAAACCAGTGAGTTAAAAGACTGATATTATCACTGTCTTACCTACTTTGTAAGAGGACAGAAATGAAGATGGATTGAGTTTATTCTTTCCTTCCTAAAGGAATGTGACTAGAATAATAATTCACTTGCCTAGAACTGGCTGGAAGACAAGGAGGGAGGTTAAAAATGAGGCTGGAAGGAGAGAATGAAGCATCCAAATTTTGAAATTTTACTTATGTTCCAACACACTGGAAATTGAAAGGCAAGGCTCTTGGCTTGGTCTTGACTTCAGATCATGTTGCTTCCTCTGATGACTATGTAAATAAATTCATAATATTTAACACATCCCAACTCATGCGTCCATTCTGTTTTCTTCACACCACCTTACAGATCTGCTTGCTTGTATTCTCTCAGTCTCTCTGAGGCATTCACCTCGGATGCCATAAAACCAATGAGCCCGTTCAGCAGAATGGTGGAGGGGCAGCCTGGGAGCAGGTATCCTGGCCTCAGGGAAATGCTTAGCAGGGAGAATCCTGGTGCACCTGCTCCCAGCGCAGAGGCCACTTCTCCTGCAACACAACCCCTGAAAGTGACAGCAAAGCCATTGTCATCATGTATCATTAGTTTATCAAACCTTCTAAAGTCACCACTGCTCTCCTGCTTGGCCTTTCTCTTTGGATTCAACTTTTGGTGTTGCTTTTACTGAAGATGTTTGGTTACATTCTGTATTTGAGTAACATATCTCTGTTTTAAAATTGAAGTTCAATTTAGCACTTCTCTTACAACATTCATTTACACAGAAAAAGATATGTACAGATGCAGATGCATATGTAGCAGAAAGAAAACTAGCTATTTTGAGGCTTCACGGAGAAGTTAGGGGTTCAGGAAAAGGAGAGGGGAGAGAGGTGTCTCTGGGGAAAGTAAAGAGAAGGAAGTTGGAGATGGCAGGTGACTTTAGGAATAGTGATTTCTGATATGTATAAAATCATTCATATACTTTTATACAAAAATAAAAAAGTGAAATCCCCCTCTCACCCCATCTCTACTTCCCCTGCCCAAGTAACAACTGTTATTATTTTCCCAGCAATCTTTCCAGAGTTTCTCTGTGCATATACATACAAACATGAACATATTTACTTGTATTTCTTTGTTCATTCAACAAGTTATCAAGTGTTCAGGTATAAAACAAATATTCCTGTCCCTCTAAACATTGGATTGGATCTAAAGATTCCATTCTAGCTGGAAGAGATAGATAATAAGCAATAAATGGAATAAATTTGAAAATAGGATTTTCCATTAGATTAGTGGAGCAATGGAAGAAGGAAACATTAAGGAAGAAGAATTGATGTGGGGAGATGAGTTGCAACTTCATCATGTTGGTCAAAGAAGACTGCATTGAGAAGGTAATATTTAAGATATTTAAGCAATAATTTGAGTTGGAAAATACCCATGGGGGTGCAGAGGAAGTCCAATTCCAGTCATAATGAGAAAAATGGTTTTTACCTGTTTCCTATGTGCAAACATGGCATTCTAAATCACACGGGTGTGGCCAGTGTATGCTGCCACACAGGAGTGGGTGCATACATTCTCCCTCAGTCAACCCTCCTCAGGAAAATTATCTCTTCTCAGCAGCTAGGGAAGGGGAACTCACGCGCATTTTGTTCCACGGAACTTCCTGTAGGGGAAACCGAAAGCTGCTGCAGTTCATCTGCCCTGTTCCTTTGTTTCCAGCAGTGGCAGATGGTGTGTATGGAGAGTAATACAAAGCCCTCTCATTTATTGAGCACTTACTATCCACCAGGCACACTGCATAAAATTTTATCTATCTCATCTGACCCTTACAACAGCTTTACATTCTTGTGGGATAGGTATTTCTATTCCATTTTTTATAGATTAAACTTATTAATTTTACAGATAAAAGAATTTAGACTCAGGTTATGGAAACTGGTCAAGGTCACAAAATTTCTCAATGCCTAATTCTGAAGTCCAAGTTTTTTGAGTGGACTCCACTCCACTGCAGTGCTTGCTTTGCAAAGTAAATGCCAGGCAGGGTAGTCATCTATCTGTCTTCTGTCCTTTAAGTGGGGAGCCGCTCAGTAGAGGCTTTGTTTTGAGTAGTACAGGTAAGTATGCATGCTACCCCCCAGCGGGTCACTCTGTGGCTACTTATGAATGCCTAATACTTCACATTCAGCTTGATATATTTTTTCCTTTCTAACGCAAAATGCCATATCAAACCCACCTGCTTGAGAAGTCATCAAATGTCTTCTTTGGCTATCAAATCTCTAAGCTTACCTGTATATTCCTAAGGCAGTTTTAAAATTAATTGCAGGGTTCCCACATGGACTTCAGAGTCACTGTTTAGTCTCTATGATAAAATAGCACAGTTGTCATTTAAAAGTTAACAGATTTAACAACATATAAGCTCACATAGCTTCCGGAACACTATTGGTCAGGTTTACATTCCTTTTGGCTTGTTGCTGACAGTGTTTCCAGAAGGAACAAGTTGTAGTCATGCAGATCTATTTAAGGACAAAAATAGATCCTACTTTCAATACTGTTTACATGAAAATTATATCTCTGATGTTCCGATCTCCATCTGAATTCTACGTCCTCAGTAAAGACAAGACACAAAGTATCTTACTGGGATAAAGCCTGTTCCCCGCCAGTGCCAGGTGCCTTATTTGAGCTGATAGAGCTGGACTGTCAGTTCTATCATTAAGACATCAATTTTTAGTCCTTCAAAACCGTGGTTTGGGGAAGCTGGGATGACTCAGCAGGTTAAGCGCTCGCTTTGAAGCCCTGGGGACTGAGGATCGAATCCCGGCCCCGGCCCATGCGGACCCACATGCTGAACTGGGGTGTGCCCCCAGTTCAGTTCTTGCCAGGACCTATGTGGGAGGCTCCTGGCCCAGTTCCTGCCCTGTGCAGCCCTGTGCCCACCTGTGGAGTGAAACTATATGGAAAACTAATGTCAACTATGGAGACTGCTCTGGGCCTTCCCCCTTCTCTCTGTCTCTCTCTGTCTCTGTTCCTCTCTGTCAAAAATCAATAAAATCTTAAGAAACAAACAAATCAAAAAAACGTGGTCATTTTTATGTTTTTCTGTCATTCTCATTGATTCTTAGAAAGCAAGGTCTAAAATAAACATAAAGTTTGTAATCCTGAAAAAGAATTGGACCCAACACTTCTGTGTCATTGCAGATGTATTTTAGTTATTGAAATGTCAGCTTTAGAAGTATTCTGGGGAAGCTGGGATGGCTCAGTGGGTTAAGCGCTCACTTTGCAGCACCAGGGACCAAGGATCGAATCCCGGCCCCGGCCCGTGCGGACCCATGTGCTGAACCTGGGTGTTCCCCCAGTTCAGTTCTCTCTCAGTCTCTGTATCTCTCTCTCTCTCATTCTCTCTCTGTCAAAAACAATTAAAAAAAGAAGAAGTATTCTATTTTATAGAGATGAAAGTTCTGAGAAGTTGCTCAGTTAGGATTCTTTTACATGAGCTCAATGTATTCCTCAAATGCAAACCTGATTTCAAAAACATAAGTTTAAGTGACCTATTTATTTATTATTTCTCAATAGGCCACATGTTCACTTTTCATTTAAGATGCTTCAACCATAAGTGATGCTAATATAGAAATGACGTAGTGGGGACAGAGATCGAAAATGAGTTTCTGGCATTCTGATGTGCTTTAGAAATTATTTGGAAGAAATACTGGGAAAGATTACTTAAGTAGTTGGCAGCGTCCAGCCTGTATTTTGTAGTAAACTCCAGTTTGATGCCCAGAAACACGTCTTTACAGGAGGAAAACACAAATCTTAAGTATAGATCTACTTGGCACTTTCTGTAAGCTGCCCAACAGTTATATCTTGTACTGCAGAACACAAAACAACTAAAATCACACATGTGATTGTAAAGGCAAAGATGTCCTTATTTGTTTTATTGTTGTCACTATCAATATTCTGATCATTAATACTAAGTTTAGGCAAACTGCTTTCTATCTTTGGTCACCTGTAAAACCATTTCTTTCTTTCAAAATAAATGAATGAGGGGAAGCCGGGATGACTCAGTGGGTTAAGAGCTCACTTTGCAGCACCAGGGACCAAGGATCCAATCCTGGCCCCTGCCCATGCAGACCCATATGCTGAACTGGGGAGCTCCCCCAGTTTGGTTTTCACCGGGGTGAGACCCCGACCCAGTTCCTGCCTTGTGCAGCCCCACGCCCACCTGTGGAATGAAACTATGTGGAAAAACCAATGATGTACAACTATGGAGACTGTTCTGGGCCCTCCCCTTTCTCTCTGTCTCTGTATCTCTCTCTCTGTCAAAACAATAAAAATAAATCTTAAAAAAAAATGAATGAATGAATGAGATGTCTGTTTATGGATGAAATGAGGAAAGAGTTAAAGGGTCTTAGATATTTCAGTGTTTCCACAAGAGTCAGCATGACAGCACTCATGCTACAGAGAATCTTTGAGAGTTCATCTTTTCCCGAGTTGCTTCCTCTATGAATTGCTCTCAGGTTCTCGCAGACACAGTGGGATTCCCAAATGCTGGGGATGTAAAGCCTCTGCAATGTGTGAACATGTGGGATGTGTTTTTAAGATCTTTTTTCCCAATCATCTTGCTTCCTGGCAGATGATACAATTGAGGTGCAATACGTAGGTGGACAAATGATCAAACAGAGGAGGCTAGGGAGTGCTTGCTGAGGCAATGGCATTAACAAAGTAGAGCAGATAAGGTTTGAGAGTGAGAAAGAGCAGTAATTCTTTCATAGGTAATAAAAAGCCATAAAATGTGATACTAACAGAAAGAATAAAGCAACCAAAGACATACCCAGCACTCTGTAGGAAGAAGTGCCAGAAAGGCACAGAGCATTTACTTTTTGAACCAAAACACTTTTATTTTTTATGCTTTTCCACTAACCTGATCTCCTGTCTTTAGATTTTACACACACACACACACACACACACACACACAACATACAAAAGTGTAACATAAACAAATGACTTATAAAGCAAAATTAGAATATAAAGTACCTTCCAAACATAAAATAAAAATGAGAAAGTGTCCTCTTTGTGGAGGATTCCATATAGTGACATCGGGTAGTTCAGAGCCAAGTCACTACCAGGGATCATGTCATCGTGAGTTCAGCAGCAACGGGATTTTGATCCTTAGCCTTGAAGACCCACACGAGGCTTTGGTGTTACTCCAAGAGGGGATCCATCTCTCCAGGGCTGACTCAGCTGGAGACTGATATGTAAAATCAAACTGTCAGTTTCCTATTGTGCCATGAAAGGTAGAACTGTCACATAGCAGGAGTCCCCACTTTGACAGGATCAGCTCAGTTCCTGTCTATGGAAACTAACAATGAAGGTCAGCTGGCACCAGAAGTGTTATGATGAGCATAGACTCAGAACCAGGAAGTGAGGCCAACTGATGAGCTGACGGTAGTCATCTGCAGGTGGCCGCCTCCATGGGACAGGCAAGTAAGAGAGCTGAGTGAAGGTGCTGGGGAGTGGGGGTGGGGAGGGAGGGGGGAGGTGTGGACAGCTAGAGAGCTGTCTGCAGGGGACAGCTCTTCCATTGTACTAGCCTACTGTTGCCATGTGTGTAGGTGGGCTTTTCCAAGAAAATTAATAAATGGGGAATCTCACATAAAATATTTTCACTTAATAAAATGTTTCCAGTTCATTTAAATATTAAAAAGAAAGCCTACAAGAGCCAGACAAATCCATCCACCTGTGAGCCAAGTTAGGTGTCCAGCACTCCAGTTTGCGACCTCTACCTTGAGTTTCCATAGAGTGACGATGCATCTAGCTCAAGGAGGGGTGGTCTTGCTTGGAGACTCGAGTAACTCAGAGCTACTGGTTAAGGCTCCCTGAGCAATGTTTAGACACCCACAGCCAATACTCGCTTTAGCAACACGTGTTTTCCTATATTTCTATGACAGACCAACACCATCCCCTTCCTTACACCTTTGATGAACATATTTTTTAAGTATCATAATTTCTTTCAGGGACCAATCTTGCTGACCGGACAGCTGCTTGATCTTGAAGTAGATTTGCATTCTCAACTCTGATCACTGTATATTCACGTCACGGTTTCATGTTCAAGTCTATCTCTATTTCCCTTATTTTCACCAGGGAGACAAATCACTGTATCTCCATGAACTGACAGCACTGTTTTTATCAAATGTACATCCTTTTGTCAAAATAATAACTTACTTCATTTAGTTCTTCTCATTTGACTTGGGATAAATTAATTTTCCTACCTTTTGATAAAACCTGTGATCTTCTAGGTATCTTGTTTAAGCTACAGCCCATCAAATGGGCCAGCTGTCTGATCTCTGTATTACAGTTTTGAAAAGACAGAGTAATATTTGAGATCTTTTAGGAGAAAATAAACTGCAGAAATGATGATTATTATTATTTTTGTCTAATCACAGCTGGCTCATTAGATATGTTATTTTAAAAATCAGTTGCACAGTCATAGAAACACTTTCATCTCGATTTGTCACACCAGTTAGCATATGGTGCTGATGCCAGCATGACAAAATTAAGGCAATGAGGCCTTAAAAAACAGCCCACGTTATTATGTTTTACTTGGGTGCTAACTTGAGATTGAGCAGCTGTTTAACAAGTGTGGGAGGCATTTCAGAGACAGATTTTAAGTCTGGGCCTGGAACTCTGCAGAATGGAATGGAAAGTTCTGTCCCACAGGGTGCATCAGTCTGGGAGTCATCTCCCAGACAGGCATTCACTCACTCCCCTGTGTCCAGCCCTCCAGACAGAAATTAAAGCTTGTTTTATCTTATCAGTGTGATCTGAAAGAAGCATTGGATATTTGGTATTCAGGAACATTTTACCTGACAAATGACACCTGGCCCTAAAGTTATCCTAGGAAGAGAGAATTTTCCTGTGCAGAGAGAATTTTTAGAGCAGTTAATTGAAGAGAGAAAACTGCTTGTGTGCTCCCACCTAGAACCTCCAGATCCATCATCTTTCATTTGCTTATGAACTCCTCATCCAAACCATACCAATAGAAAAAAAACCTGGTTATGGAATTTTTAAACCTGCACGAAAGTAGGGAGAATAATACATTGAGCCCCCATGCATTCTGCAACCAGTTTCACCAAATACCAACATATGGCCAACTTGTTTCATTTATATTCCAATCTGCCATTTCTATCCTCCAATGGATTATTTTGAAGTAAGTCCCAAACAGTATCTAAAGTATTTCAGTGTATATCTTTTAATAATAAGGACTCGTTTTTTTCCTAAAACACACAGTAGCATCGTCACCTCTAAAATTAAACAATAATTCCTAAATGTCATCAAAGACCTAGTTAATGTTCTAATTTTTCTGATTATCTTATAAATATTTTATAATTGGTTTGTTCAAATCAGCCAAAACAAGTTCTACATAATATATTTGGTTGTTGTGTCTCCCAAATATCATTCTCTCTTTTAAGACATTTTTTTTATTGAAATGTAGAATATATAGGAAATTACACAAAGCAAATGTACGCCATGAATTCTTATAAGATTGAACATCTTATTAACTACTATTCAGGTCAGAAAATAAAACTTTGCCTTCCATTTTAGAAACCTTTTCTGTGAGATTCATCCCAATGATGAACACTTTCTTTTCCAGTTACTTTTTGATTTTTATTGTTTGTTTGCTTTTTGACACAGAGAGAGACAGACAGAGAGAGACGGAGAAGGGGGAGGGCCCAGAGCAGTCTCCATAGTTGACAGCATTAGTTTTCCATATAGTTTCACTCCACAGGTGGGCACAGGGCTGCACAGGGCAGGAACTGGGCCGGAGCCTCCCGCATAGGTCCCGGCAAGAACTGAACTGGGGGCACACCCCAGTTCAGCATATGGGTCTACAAGGACCGAAGCTGGGATTCAATCCTTGGTCTCCGGCACTGCAAAGCGAGCACTTAACCCGCTGAGCCATCCCAGCTTCCCTTTCCCAGTTATTTATACATTCATTTTGCTGCTTTGGAAATAGCTTCATCACCTTTTTATCACCAATTGTGATAAAATATCCCTGAACATTATTAGATAGTCTTGCCCATTAAAAAAAATGTATTTTAAGTTTTAACCTAATCATCCCTTTCTTTTCCTTACAGTCTATCCGATGAGTTCTTTCCACTTACAAGTAGGTCATGTGGGATTAAGAGGGATGTCAGAAAATCTTCAAGCCTGTAGAGCAGAGGGTATTCTCTGGGTGTGTGGAGGGGGTTAAGGGCTTGTGGAAGGGTTAGGGGTGGAGCATTCTCTGTGCTTTAGTTCTGATGAAAGTGAAGAGATGCCAGTCCATTTGCTGCTAGCCAGATTCCTTTCTCAGTGGTGTGGGGCCTGGTCTCTATTCTCTTGTGCTATTTCTCATGCTCTTGGTTCCTTCCTTTCTTTGAAAGAATTATCACGCTGATCTTCATTATGAAGCAGGTCTCAGTGCATCCTTTTGCTCTCCTGGCGATGTGACCAGCTCGGTGAGCTCTCCCAGGACTGATGTCCTTTGTTGGAAGAGCTCCTTCTGGCACTCATGTTGTAGGACCTGGCTTCAATGTGATGAAGACAAGCTCTGAAGAGAGGAGATGATGAGGTTGTCAATGCTCATCACTGACAGTTCGATACTGGTTGATAACAGTAATGACTGTGAGCAGTGACTCAATTCTCCCGTACTGGCTCCAGATACCACTTTGGAAATGGAATTGCTGGAAATTGCTCTGTTTGAAAAACTAACCTTAACAAATTTAAAAAAGCTTGTACTCATACCAAGTATATGCTCTGACTTACAATGCTTTGAAATTGGAGATCCACTGCAAATAAATGAATAAATAATAAAGCAGGGGGCAAAAACAACAAATACATGGAGATTATACAACATGCTACTAAAGAACAACTAGGTCAAAAAAGAGTAAAAGAAGAGATCAAAAGATACATAGATATAAGTGAGAATGAAAATACAACATATGAAAACTTTTAGAATGCTGCAAAAACAGTAATGAGGGAAATTTATTTCATTACAAGCCTATCTCAAGAAATAAGAGAAATCCCAAATAAACAACCTAACATTACATCTTAATTAAAAGAATGAATGAAAGCCAAAGTCATCAAAAGGAAGGAAATAATAAAAAATAGAGCAGAATTAAATGAAATAGAGAACAAAAAGATAACAGAAATAAGTTAATGCAACAAAGAGTTGGTTCTCTAAAAAACCAATAAAATTGTCAACCCCCTCACTAGACTCACTAAGGAAAAAAGAGAAAAGACAGAAAACAAAATTAGAAGTGAAAGAGGAAAAGCTATGATGGATACCACAGAAATACAAAGGGTCCTATGAGAATACCATGAAGGACTGTATGCCCCAAATTCAATAACCTAGAAGAAATGGACAAGTTTTTAGAAATATATAACTTTCCTAGACGGAATCACAAAGAACTAGAAAATCTAAATAGACTGATGAACCGTAAGGAAATTGAAACAATCATTCAAAGCAAAAGTCCAGGACCAGTTGGCTTCACTAGAAAGAGTCCTTGGAGAGAAACAAAGGTCTGACACCTTGGAAGCAGAGAGGGAAGGAAGGTTGGGTAGGAGGAGTCTTAGACTGCTGATCAGTCTAACAGACCTTCAGCCAAACCAATAGGGAGTCCTTGAGTCAAGTTACCTATTGAAGGAGTTTTATGTTGCACAGGAACAGGACTACATTTGTGCCTGCATTATGCTCAGTCATTGACTGGGAACAACCTATGGGAACTATGACCTTGGTGAGTTCAGAGAGGCAGCTACTGGGACCATAGTCATGCTCATCACGGTGGATATCTGAGCAGCACATGTTCAGAGCTGCTCTAGTCATTAAGATGCACATTACAAGAAGATGAATAGAGAAATGGTTCCTTAAGTCTTTGAAACACAGAATGAGTGACCTTGACATTTCTTGAAGTTCATCACTATAGGCAGATATGCCAAGAGGCAATGCCTAAAGCAACTTGGAATGAAGCACATTTGAATTTGTGGGCTCATGATGCATACCACTTTTTAATTGCCTCACAGATATAGAAATAGTGATTGTGTGTATATTTAATTTCTCTAGATGAATTCTGGATGCAGACAGGCAGCTGATCTATCCTGCTGTGCTTTGGCTTTGTTTTTGCTAATTCTCTATTTCAGGTAAATATAATGAAGATAATAATATATTGTAAATGAGGCACCAATTCAGAAAATTTCAGCTTTTCCTTTGGAAGTATTGGCTCATCAGAGACTATAATTACTGGGGAGCAGAAATGTAAAGCTGTCACACAAACTGAAGTGTTTCTACAATTTCTCTGAAGCATTTAATCAATTCAGCCAAAGCAATCAACAAAACCAGTTGTTTATTGTTCTACATTCAAATCACCTAATGACTAATTGGATTTCTTCAGACTTAATTGACTAGATGTTGAACTGCTGTGATAACATAAACTGGCATGCCCAAATGGCTCTTAAGGTGGCAAGATTGCAGAAAATTTACTACAGCTAATATTAAGAAGTAAAACTCCTTTCAATTATTTTTACATGTGAAATAAAAACAATTAAATTGTAAAATGATCAAAAATAGCCAGGAAACATGTATAATATATGAAGTGCTTATTAATTTGAAAAACTACCTTGCTATAACTGAGGAGTCACTATTTTAAATCTCTATCTCTGGGATCTTCATCAGTGTGCCTTTGAGTTTCTGGGGAAGAACAAAACCTTCTATGCCTTTCTCATGGTATGAATTCAATGACTGTTTTTCTTTTAGTGTTTTTTAATTGTGCTAATAACATTTAATATAACATCTACCCTCTTAATACATTTTTAAGTGCTCAATACATTGTTGACTATAGGTATAATGTGCAGCAGATTTCTAGGCCTTCATCTTGCTTAACTGAAACTGTATGTTTGTTAATTAGTACCGGTAATTCTCCATTTCTCCTATTCTCAGTCCCTGGCAACCACAATTCTACTCTTTGATTCTATGAACTCAACTATTTTATATAATTCTTATTAGTGGAGTCATAGGGTATTTGTCATTTGTAACTGTCTTGTCACTTAACATAATGTTCTCAAGGTTCCTCCATGTTCTCACATATTGTACAATTTCCTTCTTCTTTAAGGCTGTAGAACATTCCATTACAGCATATACCACATTTTCTTTGTTCTTTCATCTCTCAATGGACATTTCTATTGTTTCCGCACTTTGGCTACTGTGAATAATGATGCAATGAACATGGAAGTGCTAATATCTCTTTGAGATCTTGATTTCAGTTCTTTTGGATAAATTCCCATGAGTGAGATTACTGTATTATATGTTAATTTCATTTTTCCTTTTTAGAAGTAATCTCTGTACTGTTTCCATAGTGCCTGAACAATTTTGTATTACCACCAACAGTGTGCAATGATTCAAATTTCTCCACATTCTTGCCAACACTTGACTTCTGTTGTTTTGATAACAGCCATCCTGACAGATGTGAGGTTAATATCTCATTGTGATTTTGATTTGCATTTCCTTGAAGATTAATGACATTGAGCATTTTACCTGATGGCCATTTATGTCTTCTTTGGAGAAATGTCTATTCAATCCTTAGCCCATTTTGTAATCGGGGTTTTATTATTATTATTATTATTATTATTATTATTACTATTATTATTTGGCTGTTGAATTACAGGAGTTTCTTATCTATTTTGGAGATAAACCCCTTATCAAATATATTACTTGTAAATACTTTTTCCCATTCTGTACATGGCCTTTCACTCTGTTGATGATTTGATGTAGTCCCACTTACTTATTGTTGTTTTTGTTGCCTATGCTTTTAGTGTTATATCCGTGAAATGATTTCATAGACCAATATCATAAACATTTCCCTGTATAAGTATGTTTTCTTTTAGGAGCTTTACAATTTCAGATATTACATTTAAATCTTTATTTTTATTATTTTTATTGTTTTTGACAGAGAGAGAGAGAGAGAGAGAGAGATACAGAGACAGAGAGAAGGGGGAGGGCCCAGAACAGTCTCCATAGTTGCACATCATTGGTTTCTCCACATAGTTTCATTCCACAGGTGGGCGGGGCTGCACAGGGCAGGAACTGGGCTGGGGTCTCGCCCCGGTGAGAACCAAACAGGGGGCACTCCCCAGTTCAGCATATGGGTCCACACGGGCCGGGGCTGGGATTTGATCCTCGGTCCCTGGGGCTGCAAAGTGAGTGCTTAACCCACTGAGCCATCCCAGCTTCCCCAAATCTTTATATTTTTTGAGTTGATTTTTGTATGATGTAAGGTAAAGGTCCAATTTCAATTGATGTGGGTATCCAATTTTCCCAACACCATTGTTGAAGAGACTCTCCTTTCCCTGTTGTATATTCTTGGCACTCTTGTTGCAGTTCAGTTGACCATATATGTGTAGAAATATTTTTGGGCTCTCTATTCTAGTCCATTGCTCTATATATCTGTTGTTATGCCAGTACCATATTGTTATAATCATAGCATCTTTGTAATGTATTTTGAAGTCAGGAAGTGTGATGGCTCTAATGTTGGTCTTTTTCAAGATAATTCAGTTATTTATAGCTTTTTTGTGGTTCCATATGAGTTGTAGAATTGTTTTTCCTATTTCTGTAAATAATGCCAATGGGATTTTGATAGAGATTGCATTGAATTTGTAGCTTGCTTCCAACAGCATGGGCATTTTGACAATATTAAGTCTTCCAATCCATGAACACAAGGTATCTCTCCATTTGTGTCATCTTTCATTTCTTTCATCAATGTTTCATAGTTTCAGTATACAAGTCTTTTACTTCTTTGGTTACATTTATTAATACATATTTGATTCTTTTTGGTGTTATTGTAAATGGGATTTTTTCCTTAATTTCCTTTTTGGAATATTTGTTATTTGTGTACATAAACACAACTGAATTTTGTAAACTGATTTTGTATCATGCAATTTTCCTGAATTAGTTTATTAGTTCTAATAGTTTTCTTGTGGAGTCTGTAGGGTTTTCTATATATGATATCATGTCAGGGACAATTTTACTTCATCCTTTCTGATTTAGATGTCTTTTATTTTTCTTGCCTAATTGCTCTGGCTGGAACTTCCAGTACTATGTTCAACAAAAGTGTCAAGATTGGGCATTCTTGCCTTGTTCCTGATCTTAGAGAAAAATCTTTCAGTTTTTCACCACTGCGTATGTTAGCTGTGGGCTTTTCATTTTTGACCTTTATTTCAATGACTACTTCTTCATTTGATTTGTGTTACTCTAAAAAAAAGAAAAAAAAATGAACAAGACTATTTTAGTCTGTTACTTATTCTGAAAGTGTGGTTTGTGGACCAGCAGCATCAGCGTGCACCCTAGAACTTGTTAGAAATACAAACCTTCCATGCTGACCCCATATCTACAGGATTTGAACCTTTGGGAGTGCGGCTGGCAATTTGTGTTCCAAAAAGCCACCTAGGTGATTACATTACATGCTAGGAGGAAGTATGGCTAACACCATTTCCCATAGTGTATTCTTCAGAAAAGTATTCTGTGACATTTTAACAAGTATTATGCTACCAAGGGGTTACTTATTTGAATACATATAGGAAATTTGGGCTAAAAACATTAAGTAAATCCCATGGACCATGCCCCTTCAGGTCATTTCTTTGGATGTTACAATATGCAGGCATATGCTTAAGCCCACAAATAGTACATCTCAAGTTCTTTTTCTTCAAAGTCTAGTTTCCCACCTCTCTCAGCCATTCTGGTGTGTGTGTGTGTGTAGGGGCGGGGGGCGGGAGGGGGTGGGGAGGGCAAGGGAAGAGTGCTCTTTCCTTTCCTTTCCTCAATCTAAAACCCACCTTTCCTTTTTCCATCCTAGTCTGACTGACAGGTGGGAAACTCAGTGTGGTCTGATGTTCTACCCCTTTCTACTACAAGGCAATCACAGTAATTATTTATTTATTTATTTATTTATTTTTGACAGACAGAGAGAGAACTGAACTGGGGGAGCTCCCAGTTCAGCATATGGTTCCTCACGGGCCGGGGCCGGGGCCAGGATTCGATCCCCGGTCCCCAGCGCTGCAAAGTGAGCACTTAACCCACTGAGCCATCCCGGCTTCCCCTATCACAGTAATTAATGGGCAACATATTAACCAAAGTCTATACTATTTAGTCCTAACTAACTACTCTTTGGGGACACATTCAGTGCAATTAAAAATATATATTTAGAAAAAAGACATTTTTTTTTCTGCAAGAACACAATTTTGCTAAAGATATATTCAATTCATATTTCTAAACTGAATGAAAACATCTCAGTCTAAGGCATCAATATTATATTATTTCAGTGGTTTAGGGATTTCTCAAAATTAATGTGGAGTTATTTGCAATGCAAAACCTAACAGGGGCTGGTCTACAGAATAAATTCCAACTAACATTTTAACATGCAGAAATTAGTGCGGACCCCCAGATGGAAGTTTTTCAGTTTCAGCAATTTAAAATTCAGACTCTACCTCCAGCAGCAGAAAGAAACATCAGGTAGCTTAAATATCCTAGCTTGTCCCTAATACAGGGGCTACTCAATAAGACTTAAATGAGAGTTCAAATTACTTATCCACTTACAAAAAAAAAAAAAAAATGCCCCAACGCTTTTTAAATTTTAGTTTGTTTCATTGTTGGTTCAATATTGTAGGCCAAAGAGTAGGAGGGCATTGTGCAGACAAAAAGGTTATTTCAGCTTCTAAAGAAAACAAGATTGCATTTCTTCTTGTCTGTCTTTGCTTGGGTCAGGATATATTTCCACAAAATGAACCACAAACATCTATGGCCATGTGGGAAAGAAGCCTTCCAAAGCCGAAACCCTAAAGAAAGCTGATAAAATCTGGGTGAGATAGAACTTGTAGATTAACTCAAGCATGACTTCCGATTTAAAACCTCTTAAAGGAAAACACCAAATTATGCCAGGCTGCTTGTGCCCAGCTACTGTAATGAGAAAATTCAATTCTGAAGGAGAAAGGGCATTAATTTAAGGGAATTGGAATGGCAAACAATAGATGATGTCTCATCCCTTTGTATCCTATAATGAGTGTGTCATCATAGCCTTTCCTCTAGTTCCTCTGACTCAAATTCATGCATTGTTAAAAACGTATTAAAATGCATTGAACGAGAGCATTGCAGATAACTAAAATAGAGGCAGTTTGTGACGCCAAGTCAAATAATTTTGGCTTCTCTTCCCAATGTGTATATAAACAAACTGTCAGACATCCATATATAGGAATGGAAAATTATTCATAAAGGGGAATGATAACAGGTTCTCAGAGCAGTTACAGCAGCAGGGAATTAATTCACTGACACATTGTCTGTGGAGGCTGTTCCTTCACTTCACATTAGTAGATATTTATTTCATTTCATGGTGTCTGTCCACCATTAAACAAAAAACTCTTGTGGAAATTATAGTAATTAAAACCCGGTTCTTTCTAAGCATAAGTATTAAGCCTTTTCCATGTGCTACTTGTTTCTCCATAGAAAAAGGAGAGAGTGTCGTAGAATAATTGTCCTGAAAGTTTGGAGCTCAGATCTTAGAGAATGATTATTAATAAAACAGTCACATCTATTAAATAAGACACATGGAGCACCAAAAACTCATATGGAAATTAGAAGAACCTGAATCTAGGGAGATGACAACAGTAAAAACATAAGTGGATTTTAATGTGCTAAATAAATATATGCTAAAGGTTTTGTTGTTCTTTTTTTTTTTTATTGGATGAAGGCTTATAGATGTCAATTTAATCCTTAAAGCAAATCAGAAAATCAAAGTTTTAGTTGTAGCAGAGACTGCCAGGTGCCCCCAGAATCCTCCCCATCTGCTATAGAAATAGAATTTGAAGCTGGGTGCATGGCCTCCCAGTTTGTCTATATATCCCAGGCTCTCTTAAAAGCCAGGTGTGACCAATTACAAACTTCTGATAAAAGGGGTATGGGCACAAGTGATATGTGCACCTGCCAGGCTGTGTCCCTAAGGAGAAGGGGCATATACCCCAGTTCTCCTTGCCTTCCTCCAAGGATCGAAGTGTGGATGAGGTTGTAGGTACAGGTAAGGGCAACACTTTAGTGATGAGGACCAGTAAGATTGAATCCTGGGTCCTGAGACTGGTGTTGGTAAAGCAGTCTGGCTGCTCGTATAGCATCAGAAAAATAAATGATTTTGTTTAAATCATATTGTTTTTTTTGTTTGTTTGTTTTTTAAGTTTTATTTATTTATTTATTTATTTATTTATTTATTTTTGACAGAGAGAGAGAGAGAGAGATACAGAGACAGAGAGAGAACTGAACTGGGGGAGCTCCCAGTTCAGCACATGGTTCTACACGGGCCGGGGCCGGGACTCGATCCTCAGTCCCCGGCGCTGCAAAGTGAGTGCTTAACCCACTGAGCCATCCTGCTTCCCCGTAAATCATATTGTTTAGATTATTTGTCACAGAAGTTGAACATATATTCTAGTAACGCAAGGTATAAAAAAGGCTATAAAAAATGAATGATGTAGAATTTCTAATCCTCTACAAAAAGGGTTGGTAACTTATGGTCGCAGACCAAATCTAGCCTGCTGCTTGTTTTTGTAAATACAGTTCTATGGAAATACAGACATGTTTATTCATTTATGTATTTTCTCTAGCTGCTTCCACCCTGTAACATCAGAACTGAGGAGTTGTGACAGAGAATGTATGGCCTGCAGAGTCTAAAATATTTACTATCTGGCGCATAACAGAAAACATGTCCCTGCTATAGAGGGAAAGAAACAGAAAAACTGATCACTTGGCATAAGTCAGCATGACGAAGAAACAACAGCAAAGAGAAAATCAGGAAGAAGAGAATTTAAAATAAAAAGCCAAGAATATGACTAAACATACTGGTGGTTAAAATAAATGTGAGTGGGCCCAAGTCCTCCACTAAATATGTTAACATTTGTCAGGTAAGATGAATCAAGCCTGGAGTTATTAGGAAAATTGGGGGCATTTAGATAAAGTATAAGAGCATTTCAAAGAAGCAACAATTGAGGGGATTTGGTATGCATAGAATTTCCCCAGAAAAGGAAAAATTTTAATTTCAAGAACTTCTGTGTACAAAATTCCAAGTATCTGTGAGTGAGCTAAGAGAATCAGTCATCATTTAGAGACTGAGAGAAAGGCAGTCTCATTTCTTCATGATCCACAGAAACTTTGATGAAATATTCTCGGGGCAGGTGGCTATAAAAGAGGTAGAAATGATGCAAAAGTCAGTTCTACCGAAAACACATGCCAGGTTCAATTAAATAAGATCAAGTGCTTAGAAGTCACCTAATTATTATATATTGTCTACCCACCATTCCCTTACGTGGTTAATGAAAAGTTATATGCTTAAGTATCTTATGGAACTTAAAAAAAAAAGATTACTGTTTTGAAAGAAGGTGAGAGAGAGAGAGAGAGAGACAGAAAGGAGGAGGGGAGGCCCTAGAGCTGTCTCCATAGTTGTATGTCATTAGTTGTGACATGATTTCATTCCACGCAGGTGGATGGGGGGCTGCATGGAGCAGGAACCAAACCTGGGGACTGCCAGCCATGCCGCAGTTCAGCACATGGGGTTTGCATGGGCTTGGGGCTGGGAATTAAATCCTGGTCCTTGTTACCATGAAGTAAGTGCTCAACTGCTGAGCCATCGCAGCATCTCCTCTTAGGGAGCTCTTACTATTGAAGAAATACAGAGAAGGAGCCACGATTCCAGTGATTCGCATCCCCTGAGGTTATCCAAGGCAGAAACAGTGAGGCAGCCTTCACTGAGCTTTTCTGGGCTTATTCTGTTTCTGTGTTGCCTGAAGGAGCAGGGTGGCATTCTTGTCACTCACTCTAGCCTTGGTCATGCCTTCTTTCAGGGGCACCTGACTGGACTTCCTTCTAATGCCAGCACCCTCTATGATGTCATCTCTCCAGCCTTAACCACTTCTGTCAGGAAAGACTACACAAGCTCCCTAATTATTTACAGAGATAAAAAAGAGGATGCTAACATGAGATGAACAGCTGCTGGGGCAGGCACGGTGGAGGGAACAAAGACGCACAGATGACACTTCGACTCCCCTCTTCTATCTCCTTAGAACTATGAGTCTCCCAAAACTGTGAGAGAGGAACACCTTGAATCCAGTGTCAAGGTAAATTTTTACTGGATGTTAGAGGTTATCCTTTAAAGAACCGGTCTTATTTGTTCATTCAATAAATATGTCTTAAGTGTCATCTGTACGATACTGTGTTAGGTAATGAGGATGCCAAGATGGATAAAATGTGTTCCCTAACATCAGTTAATTTATATCTCATAGGGATACAACAATTCAAGGATGAGACTCCCTCCATTCTCCTCCCACCACTTTTCCCTTGATGCACAAATATAGACAAATATATATGACAGCGTGCCAACTGTTGGTCATAAAATTTAATTCTATAGTAATTTAAATACTTTAGGTTGGAGTAGACCCTAAAAAACATGGGTTCATTTCTGCTGCTAGAATCAGCTGTCTTTTAATGCAAGGGGACAGAAAACGAGTCTCATATTCTTATAAGCTAAATCTGATTTTTTGCTGATATGTTAGCATTACCAAAATTGAGGGTTTAAAGGGAAAATTTAGTCTGAGTTAAAAAAAAATCAGTTCTATGTCCCTTAAACAGTACTGCTTGAGTAATATACTAATAACAAATTATAACATTGCAGTACGGAAGTGACTTGACTCACTGTTCCAATGTTTCTCAATTATTAGTAATCTCCTGAAGCAAACAAACATACATAATTCCTGCCCCCCTCCAAAAAATACCACCTCTACTTTTAAAGGTTTATTTTTATTGCTTTTTTTTTTTTACAGCGAGAGGCAGAGAGAGAGAGAGAGAGAGAGAGAGAGAGAGAGAGAGAGAGAGAGAGAGAGAAGGGGGAGGGCCCAGGACAGTCTCCATAGTTGCACATCATTGGTTTTTCCACATAGTTTCATTCCATAGGTGGGAGTGGGGCTGCACAGGGCAGGAACTGGGCCGGGGTCTTACCCCAGTGAGAACTGAACTGGGGGAACTCCCCAGTTCAGCATATGGGTCCGCACGGGCCGGGCCAGTGAGCGCTTAACACACTGAGCCATCCTGGCTTCCCCAAAACTCTACTTTTAAACTTCTAATGAAAAGAAAGAAGTTTGCTCAAGAAGCTTTTGGACAAGTTTTCCTATATTAGAGGTGCAATTTTGAGATAGCCGTTTTTATTTACCACTCTTAGAGTCATATTTACTCATTCCTGTGGCCTTTATACCAATGGTCTTAGGAGAAATGTCTTTTTTATTATGGGTCACCCCAAGTTTTCCTAGCGGTTAGCAGAATATAAACTGTGAATTTGATTATAACATGTCATTCTTTCCAGAATCATATGGAAGCAAATGACTTAACACAAAGCAGTAGTTATTAGGACTTGATAATCTGGCATGACATGACCTTGGAAGAGATTATTTTGGCGTAGCAGTCTTTTGGCAGCTCCCAAATCACACTCTCAGTGTGCTGCTTTGACAGGCTCACCCTTAGGCCTGGCCCAGGGAGCTGCTTGTTTTGACTGTTCAGGAAGAAGAGGGATTTAGTGAACAGTCTCCTAGGAACTGGGACAGTTGGCTTAGAAGAGCTATTCAAGATGAATGTGAAAAGCATGTCAATTCATAATCTAGTCTAACCTGGAAAGTGATACAGGAGGACCCTATGAGGGGAAGAGTTGGAAGAGCAACTCATCAACAAACTCCTCCGATATAATTATTCAAACCTAGTTTTCATTGGTCAAAGTGCTATATTTGTGTCTAAAATCAAGCCCTGTGGGGAAAAAAATCAGGGCAACTAGAGCATGCCTGTGAACACCTGGGACTCTGTAATAGTTCTAGTTCTAAGTAAAGGTTCTCTTTCTTTTATTTACCACCCCCAACCTAATTTCTGTCTAGTTCCCACTTAACTTAGAAGAGAACCTTCTTTTAAAAAGCACCTTCACTGTGGACTTCTTTCACAGGAAGTGAAATGGCCTCTTTTAGAATTTAACTCTGCACAGCTGGACAAGCAAGGGGGCCATGCAGGTTGCCAGAGAAACTGCTCTAGTGCTGTGATTCTTTCTACGTGGCTCCTAAAAATAAGATGTAAAATGTACCCAGGGTGTGATTAGCGCAGCACAGAAGGGAGTTTCTAAAAGGAGAGCCAAGCCTCCTGCCCCCACAGGAACGGGGGTGTTGTTTATAGCTGGGGGACAAGACAGAAATCCGGGAGCTGATGCTCAGTAGGGCTCCTCCCTCAGAAGGTGCAGGGAAAGAGAAATGGGGAAGTGGATTTGAAAATAAAAGTCTTAGATCAAGCATAATTCACACAAATTTCAATGTTGGGATGTCCTGAGATTACCCAGGAAGGATAGAGAACTGTTCTCCCCAATCTACAAAAAAAGCCATAGAAACTTGGCCACAAATGAGACTGGATCAGAACATGGTAGTCCAGTGTCTTGCCTGCTCCAGAATGCTGTCGTATACCACCCTTGTCACGTGGTCCCCCAGTCAGCCTGGGCACATTCAGGGACTTTGCTTCCTTAGGAGACATTTGACAACTGGACTTCTCTCTCTGTTGCTGGAGTCTGTCTTTTGTAACTTCCATTTGCTTTTGTTTACTTTCTAGAGCAGCCAAAAAAAGTCAATTGCCACTTTTTTTGGTCTTAATATGATAATTCTTCAAATACTGTCAAAGCACAGCAATTAGTCCCGTGTCTGCTTACAGCTCAGGGAGGCTGACCAAGCTGACAAATCAGTTTCATAGAACTCTGGCTTCAGTGCAAAATGAAATGCCATTAAAACCGTTCACTTCTGGTTACATACAGAAAGTCTGTATGTTTTCTAAGCACATTCAACATCCGCGATTGCCTGGACTGTGTTAGGTGCGTGCGTTATTTCACTTTATCCAGTTATGTGAGGCAAAGACCATTATCTTCCCCATTTTGTAGAGGAAAGTTGGCTCAGTCTGAGTGGGAGCATCCTCATGGGCATGTGCAGAGTACAGGGTAAACTCTACGTCAGGGGAGTTGGGCTTGAACAGCAGTTATGCGCTTGCTAAATTTGTGATCTTGGATAAGTTATGTAACCTCTTTAACTTCCGTTTTCTCATTTCTAAAAGCTGAAATGATAAAATGTCATAAGTTTGTAGAAGTAAAGAAAATTATACACTTAAAATGTCAAACATACAGTGGGTGCTCAGTAAGTCCTAGCTGTCCTTCCCTTCCCTTTCCATCCTAGAGGTCGCCCCTCCCCCTCCCCCACCACTGTTGTTGTGCAGTAGAGCTGTCAATCAAAAGCCACCTTGGTGCCATAGGCAGTCAAGCCTGGAGAAGCTATCTGTAGAGGTCTTAAAAGTCAATCTGAGCAAACGAACCATTAAATGACCAAATCCTATCTAAGCAGAATATAGTGAAATGACATGAGCTGTTCACAGAAAAGCATTAACCTCCCCTAAAGAGGTGATATGGAGATCTCACTGACTATAAAATGGAAGGAAAAAGCTAATATGTACGTACCATCGAGACAAAGGTTGAAATAGTCTTACTGTGCTATGTCTGAAATTCCCTGTTGTGACTGCTACTTATCCTTCTATCTTCCCAGTCTTCACTGCTCCTGGCCTGTTCTTTATATCCCTGGAGGGACTCAAATCCCCTGGTCCTTCTTCTCTTACTTCCTTCCTACCTGCCTGGACCTCACTGATAGCCTCTTCAGTGAGACTTTTTCTCATGATTTCCTCCCTGGGACACAGCTCTAGGGACAATGGCTATTCGCTTCCTAATCACCTGGTCGCTCATTTCAGTGTTAGTGAGAAGACCAGGGAAGCCTGAAGTAGAAAGGGCTCCTCCTGACCTTCAAGGGGACCTAATAAATGTAAATTCTCAGGGATGATAGTATTGATTAGGGCTCTATTATTTTCATATAAATGTGAAACATTTAAATAACAAAGACTTGTATTTTTAAACTCATGTATAGCTCCATGGCAGACACACCTGGGTTTTAAATCCTAATTCTGACATTTTGAGTGTAGAATTAGGGTCAATAGCTTACTCTATCTGGGCCTTGACTAATATAGACATTGACTTCTCTTATGACAATATGATGATGGCAGATGGGTTGTTCTGCTCCACAGAGTCAGCCATGAACCCAGGCTAGCAGGACGGCTCTGCCACCTCAACGTCAAGCTTTACCATCAGCATTCATCATCCGTGATCACCATTTTCAAACATCTGCGAGGAAAGGGAAGAAAGAGTATATAAGTCCAGGATAAGAATTTCCTTTTACCCAAGTAAAGCCAGGGTTGTATGCATTGCTCCTGTGCTCATTCCACTGATTAATAGTTAGTCACATTGCTTTATCATGTTAATTCTAAGAAATGTTGAAAATGAAATCTTCAGTTGATCAACAATGTGCCCAGAAAGGAGAGAATTGGATGCGAAGAAACAATCAGGACTCTCCATTATAAAACCCTGTAAGATAGTCATATTATTATTGCCATTTTACAGATTAAAAAATCAACCAACCAACCAACCAACCAACCAACCAACAAAGGCACAGAGAGGTTAAGTATCTTGTTCAAGAAAGAAAAGTTAATTCCAGAGCCAGGGTTTGAACCCCAGGCTAAATGGCTCCAAACGGTTTGCTCCCATCTACAATTGTTCAGCCCTCTCAGAGTCTACTGTATATTGTGATCATTTACTTTTTTTATTTCCCTTGTGCTACATAAGTTCCTTGAGGACAAAATTTCATTCATTTTTATATTTCCTACAGTGTAGCATTGCATCCAATGGCTCTGTCAGTTAGTTCTTAGTTGCAAACCACAGTTGCAAACTCTATCCACTTTAAGCAGAAAAGAAATGTAGCAAATAATTTTGGTTACACAAACTTTTCCCCAGGACCAGAGAATCATCTTTGAAGGTTAACCTGCACCCCCTATCCCACCTAAGCAACATGCAAATCCGCCAACAGGATGATCCGGTGGAGTCACCAGATCCAGACAATACCACACCTCCATGCTGCTCCTGGAAACAAACTATATTTTGAAGCAGAACTTTGGCTCCAGCTGCCTCTGGAAGGCCATGTTTTTGCAGTCACTTTCCCCAGAATGTATAGTGCTAGCTTAGGTAAGTCACTAGCTTCTGTGTTGTTGTTGTTTTTTAATTTTTTAAAAAAGATTTACTTTATTGTTTTCGATAGAGACAGAGAGAGAGAGACAGAAAGAAGGGGGAGGGCCCAGAGCAGTCTCCACAGTTGTCAGTCATCAGTTTTCGACATGGTTTCGTTCCACACAGGTGGGCAGGGGCCATACAGGGCAGGAACTGGGTTAGGGGCCTCCCGAATGGGAAGCACACCTTAGTTCAGCATATGGGTCCACACAGGCTGGAGCTGGGATTCAATCCTCAGTCCCTGGGGCTGCAAAGTGAGCACTTAACCCACTGAGCCACCCCAGCTTCTCCATGTCACCAGTTTCTGAACTGAGGTGTTGCATGAAGATGCTGTGGCCTCTACCATGTGCTGGTGCCAAGTTGCATGGAGGTGGGAGGTTTCTAGCTTCTTTCTCAGGAAGGACAGAACTCAAATGATAAAGAATTGCCCAAAATAGGGAGGGTGTTCCAAGGAGTAGGGTGACCAAAAATATATTAACCATCTACTTCACAGGGGTTTGAATAAAGTGTTTTTTTCCTCCTAATTTTCCTAAACCCTTTGTGCCTGAGAAGTGGAGTGTCTGAAATATATCCTGCAGCTACCTACAAAGAAATTTTTAGAGTTCAGAGAAACCCTACTTTCCAATTCTGGAGTTTTTAGGTACTGATTTAGTAGGACAAAGACAGAAGTAACCTAGCCCATTTAGCTTCTATAAGAAGTAATTAGCAACTTAAATGATGCATGAGTCTTTAAATGGACTTTATTCTATTCTGTGTCTGCTCCACCTCACTTAAAAAAAAAGTAGTTGTTTTTCTTTTTGCTTTATTGTACGAGCCTATTGATAGCTATCTATTGAGAGTAAATTTCACTTTTCTTGTTGATATTTTACCAATTCACAAATTTATCTAAAAAATGTACGTGACAGAAAGAACACTGAATTAGCATTTTATATATGCATGTGTATATATATATAAAAGTTCTTTGAAAACATTAAGTGATAGAAATAGCAATTATTATTATACATTATTATACATTATCCATGTATAGTAAAATGAGATTTATTAACCAAATGCATCCTGATAATCTATTATGTGAATCAGAAGTTTGAAGATGCACCAAACTTCTAGAAATCTGACTGCCTTAGTTTGGGTTCTCCAGTAGAAGACAATGGCTCAAGTGCAGGCAGTTGATTGATTTGGGAGGTAAAAAGAGCACCAAAAGGAGAGTGAAGAAGTGAGACAAAGGAGGAAAGGCGGCCAATCAAATGTGTGTTATCAAGCAAACTATCAATGGGGGTGAGGGGGCGGGGCTGAGCTTAATCCCCTTGAAGGAATCCGGGAGCCAGTTTAGATCTTGCTCTCACCTCCAGACTGGAGTGAGCGAGTGCTTGGGGGCTGCTCTCAGGCAGTGATCATTATTTTCCTGCCTGCTGACCATCACAAAGTGAAAACAGTAAAATTTCATCTTGCTTGTGCTGCCAGCAAGAATTCTTGTCCTCAGGTAAAGAAATGGAGGTGCTTGGCTGTTGGAGGTTATGCTAGTAAGCTGGTGAGGGCCAGGACTGTGGGCAGGACACAGAGAATGTCTGCTACCACGATTTTGTAACTGGTCCAAACCTCTTAAAACTTGACTCCATAAGCTGTTGACCTTGTAGTTATTCTCTTTACCTGTTAGGAGAAATATGTGGGTCAGATGTTTTCTAAAGTTTCTGTGATCTTCTTCAGGTTCCTCATTTGCTTAAACTCTGCAGCCAGAGTTATGCTTGCTTATTGTTACGATTACAATATAAATGGAACGTTTAATGCTTTTGCTATGTAGAAAAATGCAAGTTAGGATATTATTTGTGACATGTGGTATCAAAATATCTGATTTCTTGGTAGGGTCATTTGGGTTGTTATTGTGACTCTCTTCCAGTAGATTTTATTGCAAAAATTTTCTTAAGCCATGAATAAGAAAAGGTGTTTGTTATATATTTAGATAAGCTCATTTCAGAGAAAGTAGATATAAGGAGATATTCCAAAAGCATTTTTCATATTAGTCAATCACTCCAGGAATAACGCTTGACTATGAAAAATATATGTAGATGCTTGTCCAGTTACTCCTTTCTTGGCAGGTGGGAAGCTGGGAAGTTAAGTTCACTAGATTCTTCATCTGTTAAGTATCTGACCTTGATTTCTGACATTGGAGAGATCTTTGAATGACATGTGGTTCCCTTCTGATGGTCTCTGGCTTCGTTCTGCTTCTGCCCAGTGAGTAAAAATGGCTATGTCCTTTCTTTCATTTTTTTTCTTCTTCTTTTTTAATTGTTAAATTTATTGGAGTGACATTGGTTGGCAACAATTACATAGGTTCCAGGTGTACGATTCTACATCACATTGTCTATGCATCACATTATGTGCTCACCACTCAGAGTCAGCTCTCTCTCCATCACCATATATTTGATGCCCCCGCCCTACTCCCCCTTCTCCCTGCCAGCTCACCCACCCACCTCCCCCTTACCTTCAGGTAACCACCAAACTATTGACTGTGTTTGTGAGTTTTTGTTTCTTCATTACTTTCAGTTTTATATTCCACCTATAAGTGAGGTCATATGTTTCGTGATTTGTTCAGTCTTACTTATTTCGCTTAATAAGATGGTCTCAAGGTCCATCCATGTTTTCATAAATGGTTGTATTTCATCTTTTCTTATTGCTGGGTAGTATTCCATTGTGTAAATGTCCTTCCTTAATGTGGCTCTATCTTCCTTCTCCTATTAGTTTCCTTCTCTCCTTGTCTGTTCTCTTTCTTTCTTGTTTCCTTTTCCCTTCCTTTATTTCCTATCTTCTGTCTTCTCCATTCTTCTCTCTTTATCTCCTTCTATTTCTCCAAGGGTTAGAACACACCCCTAGTCTGTTTCTTCCATTTTTACCAGTTAATTTCAGTCCTAGTAACATCTGGAAAAACTCCCAGTTTAATGCTATTATTATTTTTTAAAGATTTATTTTTATTGTTTTTGACAGAGAGAGAGATACAGAGACAGAGACAGAGAGAAGGGGGAGGGCCCAGAACAGTCCCCATAGTTGCACATCATTGGTTTTTCCACATAGTTTCATTCCACAGGTGGGCAGGGCTGAA
>PVKE010003938.1:0-24780 GCA_004027555.1 Craseonycteris thonglongyai
GAAGGGAGTAGCACACATGAGTTTCCAGACTCAGGGGATATAGCAAGCTCATTAAGATCTACAGAGGAGGGGAAAGCCGGGACGGCTCAGCGGGTTGAGCGCTCGCTTTGAGGCCATGAGGACCGAGGATCGAATCCCGGCTCCGGCCCAGGCAGGACCCACGTGCTGAACTGGGGAGTTCCCACAGTTCGGTTCTCTAGCTGTCTCTGTCTCTGTCTCTGTCTCTATCTGTCAAAAAGTAAAATAGAAATAAATATGCACTGAAGACAAAAAAGATAATTTCTCTCTATAAATGTGAAAAGATAAAAAAAAAAAAAAAAAAAAAAGATCTACAGAGGAGAAGGGTTCCTTCTGCTGGTTTTCAGACAACTATCTCAGACACAAGATGATTTTTGCTTCTGCCAATCTTCAAGTAACATTCTAATGTTACTTGTCTCACACTTCCCAGCTTTGCTGTGAGTATTGATTCACTAAACTGTATTTTCTTCCTAAACTACCTGCAATTTAACTTATGTAGTGGAGGGGAAGGCCACTCACTAGAACCCCAAATACCCTTTAGGCTCACAGCAATTTTTGATCTTTGACCTCATGCAGATCAGATACCAAAAAATCACAATGGACATTGTCCATCCCACCCCCTAAAAAACAGATGGACCTCAAGGCATGGTATCCAACCAACCTGGATCCATGCACAATTAACTAAAATCTTTTGGAAATGAGGGCAGCAGCTATGAAATCTAAGCAGGGAGGTGTTCATATGGTTAGAAGCAAATTACTAACCTATGTGTCTTTTTCTCCCCTCACAGTCTCTGTCAGATCACAAAATAAATAAAAGGGGGAAGAAATACTATGTTTGTACTTTCAATATGATTTTAGAGAGAAGGAAATAAAAGAGAGGAGGGAGAGAAGAAACGGGGGAGGAAGAAGGGAAGAAGGAAAGAAGTTTGATGTAACTTTCTTTCTCAGTAAATACAATTTTGTTTGTTGCTGATGGAACCAAATATTGAAGAAATGGTGTTTTCTCTTTATGTTCAAATTTTGTTAGTGCTGCTTTCTAAAGGTATGCTTGGGTACTCACCTATTTTTTTCAATCCAACTACCAGGAGGCTGGCATTTATGTGTTTTTATAAGCATTCTGCATTTTAAGAAGGCTGTTTTTGTGTTTGGTATCCAGATCTGGCCTTTCTTTTGACCGTGGGCCTCAGCTGTGAGTGACCCCAGAGGAAACAGTGTGTTTTCACACTTGGGGAGTGGGCTCCCAGTTTGCTGTGTGCTTGGAGTCTCAGCCTCTTCCTAACAGCTGTGCTTGGTGGTTCAGCTTGCCAAGTAAGGGTTCCTGCATCCTTGTGATTCTGGCCGCTCTGCACTGCACATGAGCCCGCCTGCAAGAGGTCGTGGGGCTACCCCTTGAATGACACTGCTTATTGGAGTCACTATAGCTCACCTCATCTTTAAAGATGGATCCAACTATAAAGTTCAGGGTTCTTTTTGCACTTTTCTCCCTTATTCTGTTCTATTTCTGAGTTTAAAAATGTCCATCTGGGAAGCTGGGATGGCTCAGTGGGTTAAGCACTCGCTTTGCAGCCCCGGAGCCCAAGGATCAAATCCCAGCCCCAGCCCGTGAGGACCCATATGCTGAGTTGGGGTGTGCCCCCAGTTCAGTTCTCACCACGGTCTATGCGGGAGGCTCCCAGCCCAGTTCCTGCCCCGTGCTCACCTGTGGAATGAAACTTATGGAAAAATAATGCTGTCAACTAGGGAGACTGCTCTGGGGTCTACCCCCTTCTCTCTCTCTCTCTCTCTCTCTCTCTCTCTCTCTCTCTTTCTCTCTGTCAAAAAAAAAAAAAAAAAAAAGTCCATCCACACAGGGCTCAGCCAGTCAACTGTCAGTCCTCAGGGGCTGACGCCTGTGAATGTCCATATGCCCTGGGGTTTAGCAGATGGCACCAGAAGGGGGACACTGGGAGAAGATGCTTTTAGACACTACATCACCTGGTTAGGAGATGTTCTTGTTTTGCCTTCATTTACCAACTTTCTTACAGAAAAAAGAAAATAAAACTTGCTACCACTTTGGAGTAGAAGTTTTCTATGACTTTTTTTTGGCTGTAATTATATTATGCTTGTTTTTCAGAGTGATATTGAGGTAGCCGTGCCGCCAACCACTTGGTGGTAACTGGAAATTCATATGCTTTGAGGGAGTCTGACTCACATGACCCTCCCTGAACCTTACAAAAGTATTATGCTTTGGAACCAATAAACGTGGCAAGGCAGTAAGCTTTTTTTTTTTCTCCCTAATCATTCAAAGAAGCATGTCTTGTCCTATATGGCAAATACCACATGCCATTAATCAGCATAAAATGTCCAAAAGGGAAAGAAAGAGTGGTAGAAAGATATTCTCACAATTTATCAAGTTTGAGTGATATCTCCTCCAAAAATACAAACAACAGCACTATTTCTAAGGAGGCAGATTAAGATCGTGGAATCAATAATCTACCGAGGGGTCACTGAGCAAATTGCTGAAACCCTCTGAGCCTCCCTTTCTTCCTCTAAAAACAAAAATGAGTTATATTAGAAATGTTGAGCTGCTTAATTACCTATCTTTTCTAGGTTCCAAATTCAGTCCTCTATACTTTGTTCTGAAACTTCTATTTCCCAAACTTCATTGCCAACCCACTTCCTATGAGTTTCTGCAAACAGGACGTCCTAGAGCAGGGGTTCCCAACCTTTTTATACCCTAGGGCACATTCTAAAATATCGGTAGGGCGGCGGGCACCAGCTATTTCTAAGGATATTTATTATTGAACAGGAATAAAAAATAATAAACAAAAATAATTTAAAAATAATAAATTTATTGTACAAATTATATACACACAAAGAAACATATATACAAAATGTAATACAAAGTAAATTAAAAAACACACATATAATAAAGTCATTTAAAAAAAAACATAAAAGAAAAAAAACAACAAAACATAAAAGAAAACATAAAAAAAAAAACGATCTGTCAGTGTGATCTTTGGCATTGCATTTCATTGGCCAGTGCCTCGTAATTAGGAGAGTATGATGACAACCCTGTTAGCAAACAATTATTAAGATGCTCATCGGTAAGTCGAGATCTATATCGTGATTTTATTAAATTCATGTTTGAAAACAAAGATTCGCATAAATACGTTGACCCAAAAAATGATTTGATTTTATATGCCGCTTTTTTAAAAAATGGGAATCTTTCTTTGTCTACTATGTTCCATAAGTCCTCTGATATTAAGGATTTTAGCAAAATATTGTTCTTAAGGTTCAAAATTTTTAATTCTAGTTCTTCTGCTTTGCCCTGAACAAGGTCTGCAATACATGCGGCTAGTTCTATTACATTTGTTTGGCAAGTAAAAGGATTGATACAGAAGGAGACAATTGGCTCGATATTTGTAAACTGCAGAAATCTCTCTTCAAACTGTTTTTGAAGCACTTGCAGGGTCTCAATACATAATGACACATTTAATTCATTGTTACCTAGCATTTTCCTCATATATGGGAAGTGCACGAGAGACTTGATATGCAGATGTGATATCAACAAAGTCAATTTCGATTTAAATGCGTTTAAAGAGCTTATCATTTCAGGTCTATTTTTGTCTTTTCCCTGCAACTCCAAATTGAAAGGATCTAATTTTTCCATGGTGTCAGCAAGAAAACCCAAATCCACCAGCCAACAAGAAAGAGTCTGTTAGTTCATCATAATTTTCATTTTTATCATGTATAAATGTTTTTATTTCTTCAATGAAGTTCACAAATCTTGTAAGAACTTTACCTTTACTGAGCCAACGTACTTCAGTATGCAGGATGAGATCGTGTTCTTGATCTCCAATATCTTCTAACAGGGCCTTGAAAAGTCAGTGTTGCAATGGAGCTGCTCGAATAGAGTTGATTATCTTTGTGATTATTTTTATAACATGTTCAAAGGGCAGTATTTTACAACACAAAGCTTCCTGATGGATAATACAGTGGTAGGACATAAAGTTTGAAAATGATTCATCTTTCCTGCAAAGGGCAATAAATCCTTTGTTTTGACCAACCATTGCTGGTGCCCATCAGTAGTTATCGCAGACAACTTATGCAAAGGCATGTTTATCGACCTGGCATATGTTCTGAAAGTTTTATAAATATCCTCACCTCTCGTCTGTCCTTTCATTGGTAATATTTGCAACAGCTCCTCTTTTACTGTGAAGTTACTAAATACCATTCTCACCATAACTGCCAACTGTGTGATGTCTGATCTATCTGTTGACTCGTCAAATTGCAGAGAGAAGCAGTCACGTATTTCCAAATCAGTCTTTAACTGAGTTTGCAAGTCTTTTGAAATTGCGTGTATTCTTCTTGTGACTGTGTTATTTAACAACTGTAGCTCTTGTATCGCCGACATAATCTCACGCTTGTTAGAATATTCCTCAAACAAACAATCGGCAGCAGTCAGAAATGCTTCTTTGAACAATTCACCATCCTGGAAAGGTTTTTTCTTCTTTGCGAGCATGTGAGAAATTTTGAAAAAGCAATGGTTGCCTTTTTAGATTTTTCCACATGTCTAGTGAAAACAGTCTGTTGAGTAGTTAAACTTCATTTTAGTTGATTTACTTTTTTCTTTCTTACTTCAGATTTAAGTGGATAATTCGTATCAAAAGTGGTATGACTTGTCTGAAAGTGACGTTCAACATTATGTTTTTTCGGCACTGCAATACTACTGCCACACAACAGGCAAACGCATTTACCTTTTAAATTAATGAAACAATAGGATTCCTCCCCATCTGTGTTAAAATTATAGGTTCGTTTTCTCTTATTTGGTCCACTCATTTTAGGACTAAAAAAATAAAAATAAAAATAGTTATAGAACTACAATATCATATCAAATTGCCACCATAATAGTAGATTACCTACCTCGCTTTTAGTTCATTTAAAATCGAATCTATCAAAACACTGTGATCCTAGCTAACCGTCACGACCTGATCAGTCCAGCAACCGCAATCAGAATGGCACCTTCGCGCCTCCCGGTTGGGGGGAGGAGAGTGTAAAGAGTGCGGCGGCTACACAAGACGCGACGTGTACAAAGGCGAAAGCTAGGGAAGAACTTATACATACGATATCGCAAACATACCAACGAATAGAATAAACCTGTGTAGATACTCAAACAATATTTTAAAATTCTAACAAATGTATAAAAATAAATGATAGTTTTACTTAGTGTTTATGAAAAACTTCTGATGCAGTCACATAATGGCGGGCGCACACAAATCGGGCCGCAGGCGCCATGGCGCCTGCGGGCACAGGGTTGGGAATCCCTGTCCTAGAGGAATGCTGGAAGGAGAAGGGGAGAAGGAAACTCCCTCCTGATTTTGTCGTTCCTGTCGTTCCTGTCGGTTTCCTTCCCAAAGCGGCCTTGGCTGCGACCTCCACCTTCTTGCAGCACTTTGGGTGCCTCACCCTGCCCCCTGTGGTGTGCCAGCTGAGGCCCAAGCAACTGCTCTTCAGGGTCCCCTGGTTGACCTCCAGAGCCACCACCATCAGCTGGGTGACACCCTCCTCTCCTCCCTCAGGTGTGTTCTTGGCTCTACAAGGCCCCTTCTCTACACTCAGGTTCTGCCACCTCCAACCTCTCCCTTTCTGTTCCATGGTCCCAGGAGTGGTAGCTGCTTCCTGCAGTTACTGCCTTGATGTCTTCTCATTGTTCTCCTTTTGTGCTCTAAGCTTACCAACACCCGTGGAACTAACTTGCTATATTAAATTTCCTGTATTTGAAACACCTAGTGTGATTTCTGTTTTCCAGACTGAATCCTGAATAACAGTGTGCTTATGATCTTGGGTCATTTAATCCATTAGCTCTGGAAAGTCTGTATTTCTTGTCAACCAATGTTTATTGAACACTGGGCCTGGGCATGCCACTGGGCTAGGAGTTGGGCAACAGAGAAATGGTTGCATACACGGGCTGTCCAGAAAGCATCCAGCCATGAAATATGAAAAACAGGCATTGGTGGCTGGTTATTTTTCCAGGTGGCCCTTGTATACCCAATAAGCCCAATCTCTAGGAAGAGGAGGAGAGTGCATTCATGGAGAACATGCCTTGATGGAAGAACAGATTCCATGAAAGTTTTGAAGAGAAGAAGGAGAAAGAGGAGAAATAAAAGGCCTTGAGCAGATTTGGGGTTTAGCACTGGGTGAAGGCAAACAGCTCAAACTCAAGTTTATTAGCAAAGGGATTTCAAGTGGCATTTCTGGCAGACAGAGGTCTCATGGTAAAAACCAAAGGGAGGTCACATTGAGTGGAGATATAAGATGGAAGGTTCTGGAGGCCAGAATGAAGAGTCTGTGGAGACAGTGGAAATCTTTGGAAATTTATTAGCTGTGAAGCTGCACACTGAAATGCCCTTGACAGGAAGTCATGAACAAGATGGGTGGAAGAGGAACGAGGACCATGTAAAGAAAGGGCATCTGACTATTCCTCAAGGATTCTAGACAAATATTTTACAGTCCGTTTCATCCAATAAGAACCCTCATTACTTGAGTGCCAACTGTGTATGTGTACTCTGTGATTCACATATGTTATTCTCCTTTAATGCTCACATCAACCTATGAGGTAATTCTCATTATATACATGGGGAAACTAATATCTAAAAGAGTTACATTTTCTGTCAAGTGGCCGAGTAAGATTTAAACCCACATTCTACCTCACTCCAAATCCAGTGCTCTTGCCAATGTATTCTGCTGCCATTACAGCATAGAGCTCGTCTTTCAGAAATATTTATTTAATAGGGTATCACTGAGGCTACTATGAGAAACAGAAGGAGGTGATGGTGAAATAATTAAGAACAGAGAAAAAGGTATGAATTTAAAAGACATCTCCAATAAACCAGAGGCCACAGTGATGGACTACATAGTGAGAGAGAGAGAGAGAGAGAGAGAGAGAGAGAGAGAGAGAGAGAGAGAGAGATGCTGGGGAGAAGACTCAAAATAATTATGTGACAGCTCAATTAGTCAGGATTCCTTGGGTTGCAAGTAACAGAAATCCACTTCAATTTGATAGTTCTAACAGAAGTCCCAGGAAGGAGTATGATGGTTTCTCTTTGGGTTGTTGGCCCATCTCTACAGCAATCACTGTAGCTGAGGAGGTACACTGGTCAGAGAAAGGTCACGTCCCAGGGTCCGGGAAGGCAGGTCCACTACACAGAATCTCTCCGACTGAGCAAGATTCCTAGAGAATGGTCACAATACAATGGCTGGAAAGATTCAATCCTGGTTACCTAGAAATGAGGTTCCATTAATAGAGATGGCTGAGTGCAAGTGACCTTGGAAGAAAAATGTTGAGATTGGATCAGGACTTGCTAAGCTTGCACAATCTCCAATAAAGATGCAGCCTAATCTTAAAGATGTCTAGTCCTAACCTGAATTTACTCCCAGGTTTCTTCTTTATCACTTTAAAGGTAGGAGTGTGAATTCTAAAATTTTGGATCATTCACTGGTATCAAAAGTTCAGTGAAAGGAACCAAAAAATAATGATTATACTTATAAAATCTACATGCAAAGTAGGTTGACACCTTTTGTGAGTGTGCAGGTTTTGGGTTCACGTAATGGCATTTTCATCTTCCCTTCATAAATCTCATGACTTTTCAGCACTGAGCTAAAGTGAGGGTTAGGAAACTATGGTCCATGAGCCAAATCTATCTTGTCACCTGTTTTTATACAGCTTATGGGCTAAAAATAGTTTCTACCATTTTTATTCAAATACTTGAAAAAAATGATTAATAATGTTAATCTTTTAAGATTAATAATGTTAATAATGAAGATTACATGAAATTTAAATTTCAATGACCACATATTAAGTTTTACAGAAACAAAGCCATATTCATTTATTTATGTATTGTTTGTGGCAGCTTTTGTGTTACTACAGCAGAGTTAAGTTGCAGCAGAGACCACATGGCTCACAAAGACTAAAATATTTGTTATGTGGCTTTTTAAGAAAAAAATTTGCCAGTCCCAGAGCTAAAAGTTTAGTATGCCAATTGGTCTGTGAAGTTTTTACTACCATATCTATGTTTATTGGGTAGTAAATGAGTCATAAATCTGGCAAAAAGTCAAGATGAAGTCTATACTTTCATCAAGTAATAACCCATTAGATTGTGATTTGGGGGCTATTCAACTTATTCAAAGCTTGTTACAGAATTTGGATTAAACACTGAAAGTCTGTCATGACTCTCAATATGTGTTTATATTTCTACAGTTACTCATGGGATAATCTCATATATTTACAGGTTGTGTAGTTTACAAAGTGCTATCAAACATACCATTGATTTAGTACAAAATACTACATAATTTATGGCAAGGCCTGACCTTTCCTGGATATAACGTTTAGTAGGGAATAACTGATTAAAATATTTTGTAATAAGGTAGTAAACAAACAAATGAATGTATTTAGGAACCACATTGCTTGCTATGTCATGTAAGCAACATTCCAAATAGAATAGAGATTAGCTTTTTGCCTTCCCAGCATCTAGCCTTCTCTTTCCAAAATGTCCAGTTTCCATTTGGGAATGCATGAGGTAATAAGAAAGCTGTTTTACCAAATAACCTACACTAGGCCAACAGGGAATTCCCTGTCACAGTAATTGGTTAGAAATGGGCATGTGGGGAAAGCTAGGATGGCTCAGCGAGTTGAGCGCTCACCTTGTAGCCCCAGGGTCCAAGGATCAAATCCAGGCCCGTACAGACCCACATGCTGAACTGAGGTGTGCTTCCCATGTGGGAGGTTCCCAGCCCAGCTCCTGCCCTCTGTGGCCCCTGCCCACCTGAGTGGAATGAAACCATGTCAGAAACTGATGACGTACAGGTGTGGAGACTGCTCTGGGCTCTCCCCCTTCTCTTTCTCTCTGTCTTCTCTCTTTCTCTCTGCCTCTCTGTCTCTGTCTCTCTGTCAAAAACAATAACATAAATCTTAAAAAAAAAGAAGAAATGGGCATGTGACTAGTTGGTCCAATCGCAGTGATTTTCAGAATTCTGACAGAAATGCTTCCACAAAGACAAGTCACTCATTCCTGCCGGAACTGAGTGAGAAGTGGCTGGGAGTTGCTGATTGCCCTATTGGGAACCCAAGAAAAATCACCTTAAGATGCAGCTGGCATTGGAGAATGAAGAGAGTCAGAAAGAAACAGTCTTTTGGACACAATTGGTTCACTCTAGAGAGCACTGCTTGATGCTGGTCCTGCCCTAGACCTTTGAAATGTAATGAACCAGTTAGCTCCTTTTACTATTGAAATCTGTTTGAATCAGGTTTTCATTTACATGTGACTAAAATGCACTAAGTAACAAAGATTCTTTCATTCCTTCATTTTTTCATAAAACATTATGTGTTGTTTTTTTCCTGATATCAAATGTTGTATCTTTTTCAAACAACCAATTTCTCAATTCTCCTACTCCAAGTGGGTATCTTACAATTCAGTTTAACTCTGACCTGAGCTAGCTCAAATCCCATCCCTGGATTGAGGGTTCAGTCCCTTAAGACTGCTCTCACTTCAGACATCAGCTGCCAGTGGACTTCCCAGGCTACCTGCACTTCTGCTTAGCTGATTGCAAATTCCAAAGTTCTGACAGCAATCTCCTCCATGTTCATAAAAGTACTAGAACAAGTCACTAGTTTGTTATAAAGGATACAACTCAGGAACAGCAAAACGAAAGAGATGCATAGGGGCATAGGGCAAGGTACTGGGAGGTAGACAGTGGGGCACAGTTTCCTTGCCCTTTCTGGGCATGCTACTTCTCAGCACATCAATGTGTTCACCATCTTAGAAGCTCCCCAAACCCCAGCTTCTAGAGCCAGCTTGTCCAGCCTGCGGCCTGTGGGCTGCAGGTGATCCAGGACGACTTTGATTGTGGCCAACACAGATTCATAAACTCTCTTAAAACAGTATTTTTTGTGTGATTTTTTATTTTATTTTATTTTAGTTCATCAACTAACATTAGTGTTAGTGTGTTTTATGTGTGGTCAAGACAATTCTTCTTCCAATGTGGCCCAGGGGAGTCAAAAGGTTGGACACCCCTGATTTAGAGGATTAAGGGAGGTCTTATTACGCAGTCATGATTAATGAAATCGTTGGCCATTGGTGACTGAATTCAACCTCCAGCCTCTCTCTCCTCTCCAGAGGTGGGGCTGAAAGGTCTAACTCCACAAACACTTCGATGATTCTTCTGGTGTCCAGCCTTCCATCCAGAAATCTTTTAGGACCTCCTGTGTGTCAGCTCATTAGCAATATAAAAGACACTCAATTCCAAGGTGAAAAGGAGCTCTGTGCCAGGAAGCTGAACTGAAAACAAAGTAGTTATATTTTTTTATGCTGCAATTACATTTACTTTCTTGGTGAGAGATTATGCTCAGCCCTCAAAGACAGTCAGTCAATCAACAGCTTCAAAGAACTCATTGGGTGAGGAGGGGTGGAAGAGTGGGGAGTTGTGCATAGATACAATACAGGAAGCTATAGGGGATACTGGGATAGCTCAGCAGGTTGAGCACATGCCTTGCAATGGCGAGATCTGGGAACCAAGTCCTGGCCCCAGCCCGTACAAATCCATGTGCTGAACTATGGCCGCAACTGGTAACTGCGGAGCCCAGAAGCAAAGGTTCTCACCTCCAGTGTGGGAGGCCCCTGGTTTGGTTCTCACCCCATGCGGCCCCATGTCCACCTGTGTGGAGTGAAACTATGTCACAGTAGTGACGTGCAGCTGTGGAGACAGCTTTGGGCCCTTACTCCTCTCTCTCTCTCTCACCTTCTCTCAAACAATAAAATAAATCTTTAAAAAATAGAAAAGAATAAGCTATAAATAATATCTGTCAGAGTAATAGGCATCCAAGAAATTTTTAGTTATCTCCAATAGTGACTAGACTAATACAGGAAAGATACTATCTTTGGTCTAAATCATACTTTATATTCTTTTCCTCAAATAATCCTGAAATATCACTAATTAATACTAAATTAATCACAGCAAATCAACAAAATTCTTCCCTTGAGGTTGCAATGGTTTCCCTTCAAAGTCTACTCATCACACTATATATTTTACAGATTTTAAAACAAGCCCAAATTATATTTCCCCACTACATCTAGGGATCTCTTTATAGATATGTTATCTTTTTTTAAAAAAATGCCCGTTTTTCCTTGATGTATTTTTCCTTTTACTAGAGCATGCAGGCTTCTGACTGCTGGGAAATCTTCAGCTCCATCACTCTAGGAAGTTTCTTTATTTCAACTTTGCCAACAGCCCCGTGGATGTGTGGGATTTCTAAAAATATAGTACATTCCAACCCGCAAAGCACTCAAGTGCCAGGGGGCATGTCAGCTCAGTTGCTGAACAGGAATCCAGGAGACAAAAAAGGATAGAGCAATCTAATTTAATAATGCTAGTGGCCAAGAATATGTGAGAGGAGTTTAGTAGTTTAGTAGTCACATGGATACAAGTTCACTTACTGTGTCACCTTGACCTAACTACCAAGCATTCGGGGGCCTCAGTTTCTTTTCCTGCAAAATAGGGGTAAGAGTTTCCTCTTTGCCAAGATGTACACGGTAAATGAGCTACCGTGTGGTGGTGCATGGTCCATGGTTGGTGCTTGATAAACGACTACTATATTTATTTATAATAAATACCACACTATGCTTAATTATTGTTATGAAAATTTTCAAAACATGATAAATGCTTAGCAATCCTACATTGCCCGAGTGCTAGGCCTATGCTCTGTTTGAGCACCTATTATGTGCAAACCCTTCCAGGTTCATAAATCATGCCAAGATATAGCTCCTCACCTCACAGAAGTCACAGGCCAGGCCATGGAAAACTTAAATCAGAACAAAGAATAAAAATGACAGTTCAAGACAGCAAAAGTTTAAAAATAAAATCCAGGATAAATTACCAAATGTATTAAACCAAGTGTTATATAACCAAGAAGAAAGAGGAGTTGAAAGTCAAAATACTTCAGGCAATTTTAGTTTCCATCCCAATTTAGACCTTACAGAATTGTTTCATTTTTTTAAGGTGGCAAAAGAGCTATTTGGATTTGCTGACATCATGTTCTCTAATGACAGGCCTTTCTGATTCAAAAGTTCTATCAACACTCTGATGTTATATCTCAGGGATGCAAAATCAAGGAGAAAATGCTCCACATAAAACAAACCTCAAATGTCCTAGGACAACCCTTTTTTTCCGAATTGGGTTCTTATTTTCAATTCTAAAAACAACACACAAGGCCTTGGAAGGTACAAACTACCTCATGTTTATGCATGTGGCCCTGGAGAAGCGAAGATTTTGAATGCCTTTGATTAGAATTTGGCTGAAGAAAACATCCACCCAAAGTTGCTTACTGAAGAATCCATTCTCCCTGCCCCCACCTCACCTCAAACCTGAAGAAACCTCCATCTTGCAGCAATTTACAATGGCGCACTTGACACGGCTTTATTGGTATATCTTTCTTATGCATTTGACCAATCAAAATGATAATTTAGACAAACTGAAGATGGCAAAGTGCATTATCCAGCAATATCTCATTATTATGCAAAAAATCAGATATTCACAGGAACTGTCTCGTCTATTTATTGTTTGGTTATTCATCTGGAAATTTTAATACTTTCTTCAGGGGCAGGAACTGGCAATAAAAAAATAGACCTATATATCAAACCTTTAACTTCCAGCCATCATTGTGTGCCATAATACAGATGGAGTGGCTATCAGCAAGCTTTACTGTGTTGGTTTATTTCCTTCAACAGCGACTCAATGCTGAAGGCTTCCTTGGAATCTTCCCATTACTTAGCAAGCAGCAAAAACTACCTACAGTCTGCCTCCCATGGAATTGATGGCTAAGGCTGACCAATAGCTGTCTGCAAGATCAAAAGAGTGGGGATGGGGTGAAAGAATGGGAGCTGTTTACAGTGAGGGATAAGGCCACCGAATTTCAGAAAGACTGTCCCCATCATCCCTTGTATGGCAGTGTTTCTAGGGCTGTATTCCCCTTCTCACAAACACAAGGTGTGCTGCATCCCAGCACTGCTCTCATGACTTTACAATCAACAACCTATTTAATTTTCATCACAAGCCTGCAAGGTATGCACTGGCATTACCCCCATTTGATAGATGGGGAGCTGAGGCACACTGGTGACATAATTTGCCCAGCCAGTAAGCAGTGAAAGTTGTTTTTGGACGCAGGCAGCCTGGCTCCACTCTGTGCTGAGAACCATTATACTGTGCATGCCAGCTGTACAGAAGCGTCATGGCTCTCTGCTTCTGCCTTCCATGGTTTGTGCTAAAAGAGCAAATGTGGGGAACCAACTGCAGTCTACCTGCAAGAGAGTCTTCAGAACTATTTGTTTAAAGGTCAGAATCTTAGACCCAGGTCAACTGATTTAGTAGCTTGGATTTTTTTTTTTTTTGAAGCAAGTTCATTAATAGTTCTTCATCACATCAAAGGTTGAGAACCATCAGAATGGATTTTCTGTAGAAGCCAAATATATCTAGATTTGGATCCCAACTTCAGTGTCTATGAGCTTTATAACTTTGGAAAAATCACCTGAGCTTTCTGGGCCTACATTTCCTAATCTGTAAAACGATGACAAAAATATCTGCCCTACACATAGTGATTTGTAAGAATGAGAGGAAATAAAGCATATGGAGGAAATCAGCAACTTGAGAAGCATTGTTTTTGGACTTTACAGTCAAGATGGCAGAAGAGGTAAATGCTGTGCTCACCTGCTCCCAAGACCACATCAACTACAACTGAACAATAGAACAATCCTCAATGATAATCACCTGAAGTCTAGCTGAACTGAAGCCCTACACCTATAAACATACAGAAGAAGCTACCTCGAGATTAGAAGGAGAGGCAGAGACACAGAACAGGCTGGTTCCATACCCACACGTGACTACTGAAATTTAGGAGGTTATCTCAGCTTTCGAGGTTCCCCCTGGAGAAGCGAGGGGTCCTAGCCCCACACCAGGCTTCCGAGTCCAGAGTTCCAGTGCCAGAGAGAGAAGTCCCCATAATTTATGGCTGTAAAAACTAGAGGAAATTGGGGCTGAGTCAGACAGAGTGGCTGCAGCCCCAGGCTCTCCTCTTAAAGCAGCCGTGCATGGACTTAACTTACTAACAGACTCACTCCCTCTGAGCTCCAGCACTGAGGCAGCAGCTTAAAAGTGCCAAACAGAACTTATAGGGACGTACTGAGGTGTTTGGCTTCAGGGTGAGGGCTGCAGGGGCAGCTTTCTTGTGGAGAGAGGAACTGGCAGAAGCTATTGTTTCTTTGTTGAGCCCTCCCCTCCCTGCAAGCAGATACAGGCAGACACCATATCTGAGTCTCTATCAAACTTGTCTATCACCTTTCATCAGCCCTGCCCTAGTGATTCCCTGGGACCCCACCCATCAAACTTTTGGGCACACTTAAGTAGCTTCTAATGGCTTTTCCATACAACCTGTCTTAGCTCATGCTGAAGGATTTCATAAAATCTCTCAAAGGTTCACAAAATCTAAATAAGCAGCAATTGGCTTCAGCATGTCCCCTACCTCTGGCTGAGCAACCCTAAGCCTGGCACTAGTGGCAGCTGTCCTCAGTTCACAGATTGGCCAATTGAGGCATCTCCAAGCCCAGTGCAGGTGGTGACCATCTGTGGATTGTTTTGTGGCTCATACCAAGTGGCCTCAGGCAGTACCCAGGCTGTGGCTAAACTTGTCCTCCAGCGGGTCCGCTCTCAGGAGGTTCCAGGTCTAGCTTGCCTGGTGACTAGCTTCCAATCAAGCCAGATCATCACCGGACCACCTCCAAGGATGGTAGACCCAAAGGGCAGGCTGGACTGGCACAGAGCCCTGGTAAGGCAAGCCCTGCTCTCTAGGGGCAGCCCTTGCACCATAGCCCCCTTGCTGTAGTCACAGCCAGTTCTCACAACCAATATGTCTGAGGGTCAATCCCTCCCATTGGCATGCAGACAGTAACCAAAGCTCATCTACAACAGGAGGGCACACACAACCCACACAAGGAACACACCTGGAGCACCCGGCTATGGTGACCAGGAAGACTGTACCACTGTGTCACACAGGACACCTACTACAGGAGGCCACTCTACTAAGAGCAGGAGGCATAGCAGGCCTACCTAATACATAGAAACAAACATTTGGAGGCAGTAAAAATGGAGAGATAATGAAACATGACCCAAATGAAAGAAGAGAACAAAGCTCCAGAACAAGAACTAAACAAAATGAAGACAAGCAATCCACTAAATGCGGAGTTTCAAGCACTGGTTATAAGGATGCTCTATGATCTCAGTAAAAACATCAACAAAGAGATAGAAAACATAAAAGTGAAGATAGGAAACAAAACAGAACCAGATTGAAACAAAAAATATAATAATTGAAATGAAGAATACAGTAGAGGGAATCAACAGTAGATTAGATGAAGCAGAGGATTAAATCAGAGATTTGCTAAAGAAGATAAGGTAGCAGAAAACACCCAATCAGAACAGCAAAAAGAAAAAAGAATCCAAAAACACAAGGATAGTTTAAGGGGCCTCTGAGACAACATCAAGAGTAATAACATTCACGTCATAAGGGTAAGAGAAGAAGAGAGAGATCAAGGCATTAGAAACCTACTTAGATAAATAATGATTGGAAACTTCCCTAACCTGGTGAAGGAAGTAGATATACAAGCCCAGGAATTGCAGAGAGTCCCAAACAAGATGAAACCAAAGAGGTCTACATCAAGATACATCATAATTAAAATGTCAAAAGTTAAAGACAAAGAGAGAATCTTAAAAGTAGCAAGAGAAAAGCAGTTAGTTCCTACAAGGGAGCTCCCATAAGATTGTCAGCTGATTTCTCAACAGAAACTTTGCAGGACAGAAGAGATTGGCAGGAAATATTCAAAGTGATGGAAAGCAAAGACCTACAACGAGACTCCTCTACTCAGCAAAACTATCATTTAGAATCCAAGGACAGATAAAGAACTTCCCAGACAAAAAAAAAAAAAAAAAAGCTAAACAAGTTAATTACTACTAAACCAGTATTACAAGGAATCTTAGAGGGACTTCTTTAAGATAAAGGGGGGGGGGGGGAGGAACGACGAAAAACATAAATAATAAAATGGCAATAACTATATATCTAGCAACCATTACATTCAATGTAAATGAATTAAATGCTCCAATCAAAAGATAGGGTAGCTGAATAGATAAGAAAATAAGACCCTTACATATGCTGCTTACAAGAGATTCACTTCAAATCAAAAGACACGCACAGATTGAAAGTAAAGGGATGGGGAAAGATATTTCACAAAAATGAAAACAAACAAAATAATCACAAAAGCTGGAGTAGCAGTAGTTATAACAGACAAAACAGACTTTAAAATAAAGGCTATAACAAGAGACAAAGAAGAAACCATTAATTCCACTTCTGAGTATTTAAAGAAACCCAAAACACTACATTGAGGGGCTGTGTGCATTCATATGTTCATTGCAACATTGTTTACAATGGCCAAGATGTGGAGGCAGCCTGGATGTCTGTCGATGGATTAATGGATAAAGAGTGTTACATACATACAATGGAATATTGTTCAGCCATGGAAGGGAATGTGTTCTTGCCATCTGAAGCGGCATGGATGAACCTGGAGGGTATTGTGCTTAGTAGAGTATGTCAAAGAAAGATAGATGCAATATGATTTTGCTTATATGTGGAACCTAAAGAACAAAATGAATAAACAAATGAAACAGAAACAAACTCATAGATACAGAAACCATTTTCATGGCTGCTAGATGGGAGGAGGGTGAGTGAAAAAGGGAAAAGGATTAAAAAGTACAAATTGGTTGTTACACAGTAGTCATGAGGATATAGGGTATAGCATAAGGAATATAGTCAATAATGTAATAACTGTATGGTGTCAGATGGGTACTAGATTTATTGGGGTGATAGATGAGAGGGGGTGAGGGGGCAGGGTGAATAAGGTGAAAGGATTAAAAAGTACAAATTGGTAGTTACAAAATAGTCATAGGGATGTAAACTAAAGCATAGAAAATATCATCACTTACATGGTAATAACTATGCATAGAGCCAGGTGGGTAGTACATTAGTCAGGGGGCTCACTTCTTATATTACATATATAGTATGTAATCACTAGGGTGTGCACTTAAAATTAATGTAAAATAATATTGAATGTCAAAATAAATAAAGTAAAAAAAAAAAAGCATTATTTTTGTTCTCTCATTATTTCACGTGTACAAGAATTTTCTCCCTGCAAAAATTACAATCTCTTTCAGGCAATAGGCATTGTACCTATACTTCTTTTCTATCCCACAGTAATATGTATAATGCCAAGCCTATTGTAGCTACCCAATAAACATTGTCTTAGTTCAATACATTTTTAAAAATATGTAATCAGGTCCACAGAATCAACACTGTCTATTGTTTGCAATTCTAGCAATCAACATTTGAACACTGGGCCCTGGAGTCCTTAGAATATCGATATGTACATTATCACATTTGATTTGCACAAGTCTTTTTTTTAACATACATATTTTACTTTATTTATCATTGTCACTTAAAGCTTGATTTAACAAAGTAAAAAAAGACATTAAGCGTTCTGGGTCACCAGAATTTAAATAGTAGAAATGTTGACTTTGTAAGTGTAAGTTATATAAATTAAATAAAATAATTGAAGATTTTTTCAGTATGGAAACTATGCAAATGAAATAAACAGCAAAAGAACCTAATAGCAATATTTTGTTATTTATGGATTATCAGTTACTTTAGGAACTAAACAAAAATTCTGCATATTCAGATTGCTTTGGCTGTGCTTCGTATTTAAATATCTCCCTACCTATGTTCTGAGTCAAGCTACTTAACAAAAAGGTCTGATTTAGGAAGGCATTTAGCTTTACAGAAAAAAAATTTTCATCTGTAGTTATCATCCTCAAAGGAACTGGCATTACAGTGCTGTATACCCTGCTGATTCCCTTTTGAGCAGTGTACAAAATACTATGTCAACCTTATGGAAAGTCAAACAGGTACCCAAGGGAAAAAAAAGGGATAATTATGTACAGTTAAATAAAGTATGTTAAGTTTTTCCCATCTAAAAATTAATTAGTAAAATAAAACATGTGAACTACAGTTGACTTGGTTTTAGGAAAGCACATTTGAGAAATTATATTGTTCTCATCTTATCTTCAGGCATTGACAGGGAATTTGTAGGCTACTGTGCTATTTACTTCATGGATTATAGCAGTAAAACAACAAAGGTAGACTTTCTCATAATTGGTAATGTATTAACTCTTCCCATTTTTCAGGTAAAACAAGGCTTTTCCTGCATAAATCACTAGATCAAATGAAAAAGAAACTTCCAACAGTGGCAGGAGTGTCACTGTAGCTGTGCTCTATCTGGTCACTGAACAGGTTTCATCTTGGATAGCTTTCTGAGTCTTTTCTCTGAGTCTACTGTCCTCTTTGGCAGTTTGTCACACTCAATATTAAACTGCCATCTTTCAAGGACCTTCCCACTTTCAATAGTTGAGATGATGACCACCAGTCTCGGAACAGAACACGTGTATAACCAATCTTTTAGTTGTTCCACCACATCATTTAGGTATTTCATGAGCTCAGGATCAGTAGTTAAAAGCAAGGTGAGTCCATATTTCTGCACTTGAGTAAAGGTTTCAGGTGAATACATGCCACGCTGACATAAAATGCTGTCGATGCCAAATGAGGAGAATTTGGCTGACTTGGGTGCTCTTGCATAGGGTGATGCCTTGTTCCTGGGAGAACTGCAGCGCCATGGCCAGGCCCACAGACTCAACATGGGCCCACGAGCAGATGGCAGCCACAGGGCTCCTGCTGCATGCAAGTCTGTGGTAAAGGACAGTTCATGGGAGAGCTGCATTTTATTGGAAAAGATGAAGCTCAGCTTAAATGATTTGCCCAAAGTCACCCAGTTAGTATTCAACTGACAACTTTCACAATTTCTAGCCATACATACAGCACATTCAGATGACATGCAGTTGGAACAACTCTACCAACAAAGGTGCAGACTGTCAAATGTTAGAAAGGGGGGAACTAAAATAAGCAAAAACATCAGAAGAAAAAGTGTAAATGGGGGGGGGGGATTTTGTTTAATTTGCATATGGAACACCCTGGTTTCTGACAGGTGGGGAACCCTGCCAATATGTCAGGAATAAGGCTCCAAGGGCAGGGAGATTATCTGGGAAGCTACAAAATTCTTCCCCTACTGATTTATGAATTACAATAGCATTTATTTTCCTGCCATTTAAAAACAAGTACAACTCTGGAAAAACTAAGATCCTTCCAAAATAGAAAGAGGAATACAAGCAGTCTGCTTTCAAAAATATTGTTACTTTTGTAGTTACACAACTGCCAGGAAAGAAAAGAGAACATGGAACCATTTTGTGGTTTCAATATCTTCCACTTTTGAAAAGCTTTCTATTTGTCTCCGGATCCCTGTGCCTTCAAATCATTTACCAAAGGCAATCATAAAAAAATTTCATTTTCTGGATCTGGTCCAAATGTATATAACATTCTAATACTCTTATATTTTCTAGTAATAAAGTCTCTGTGGGTGAAGCAATACATTGAGATTTATTTGAGAATGCTTACTGATATGATGATGCTTGTTTATTTTTCACTTTATCCAATGGATTTGAAGTCACAGCCACGTGAGTCATCCTTTTAAAATGTAAGTCAGGTCATGTTGCTCTTTTATTAAAAACCCTCTAAAAGGTTTTTGTTGGAATTGAGACTATGGTTGTAAAATTTATATGAAACTGTAAAAGACCTAGAATAGGCAAAATAATTTTTTAAAAAAGAACATCTGAGTTGGAAGACTTACACTACCTGATTGCAACACCTGCCATTAAGCAACATTAAAACTCTGTGATATTTGAATAAAGATAGACATAGACCATAAATAGACCCACACATATATGTGGTCAATTGAATTTCAACATAGGTACTCAGGTAATTTAATGGGTATAGAATAGTCTTCACAAATGAACACTTACACAGAAAAACAAAACAAAACTCAACCTTTATATTACACTGTCACAAATAGGATCAGAGACCTAAAATACACAGCCTAAAAGTATAAAACTTTTAGAAGAAAAAAATAGAAGAAAATCTTTGTAACCTTGGGTTAGCCAAGGATTTCTTAAATAGGACATAAGAGCACAAACCATGAAAGAAAGAAAAAATTGATGCATTGGAATTAAGAAAAATGAAGACAAGATACAAGACATACTCGTATATCTGACAAAGGACTTACATCAAACATACATAAGAAACTTTTACAATTGCTTCCCGGCCTTTTGGCTCAAGTGCAGAAACTTATACAACTCAATAATAACAAAATTAAAAATAATGGAAAAAGATTTGAACAGACACTCACCAAAAAAGAGCTATGGATGGCAAGTAAGCTCTTGAAAAGGTATGTGCTCAAAAACATCACGCATTAGGAAAATGCAAATTAAAAGCCACCTATTAGAATAACTAAAATTAAAAACCCAACAATACCAAATGATGGTGTGATACAGGATTTCTGAAACTCTCAAACATTGTTAATGGGACTACAAAATGGACATTCACCTTGAAAAATCATCTGGTAAGTTTTTATTAAGTTAAATATACATTTACCGTATGGCCCAGTAATTCCACTCCTAAGGATTTACCCAAAAGAAATAAAAATTCTGCATAAAGTCCTACACATGAGTGTGTTTATAGCAGTTTTATTTATAATGACCCCAAACTGGAAACAATTCAAAATTTTCAACTGGTAAATGGATAAACAAATGGTTACATCCACACTATGGAATATTCCACAACAAAAAGATTGCACTACTGATATATGCAACAACTTGGACAAGTTTTTTTCAAAAGCATTATTCTGAGTAAGAGAAACCAGACAAAAAGGTTACATGCTGTACAATTCCTTTTATATAAATTTCTGGAAAAAGCAAAAATATAGCAACAGAGATCAGATCAGTGTTAGCCTAGTGTTGGACGTAGAGACAGAAATTGACTCCAAGGGATGTGAGAGAACTTTTGGGGGATGATGGAGTTAGTCTATATCTTGTTTGTGGTATTGTTTACTCAAGTATATACATATGTGAAGTCATTAAGTTGTTTATTAAAATTGGTGATTTTTATGCTAAATTATACCTCACTAAAGCTGATCAAAAACAAACAAAAAAAAACTATCACCACCATCACCAACAAAACCACAAAAGAACATACAAAAAAAGAAACCCTTTCAACGGTCCTCATTTCCCCCAGAGTAAATGACTAGAAGCCAACAGTTCTTCTATTATCTGACCCCACCCCCACTTCCCTTGCACCTCACCTCATTCCACTCTGACTTTTGTGGTCTCTATTCTGAATAAAACAGCCTCCTGGCCATGAGGCCTTCTGCCAACGTGCCAGTCATGTGCCCTCTCTAAAGTATGGCACCAACTCCCTCTTCCTCCTTTAAGTCTGTGGTTAAATGTCACCATCTCAGAGAGGCTTAATCTCTCAATGGTTGTTCTTTCAATGGGCCTCAGATTCCTCCTCTGTAAATGGAGGAAGCTGAATCAAAAGATCTCTTCAGAGCTTTTTAGTCTAACATTCGACTGTTCTGATATTTGGCTTTGGGGATGCAAAGCTTCCCATAGATGATAATGAAATTATATAAGAGGGGGTGCTAGGATGGCTCAGCAGGTTGAGCACTCGTCTTGCAGCCCCAGGGTCTGGGTATCGAGTCCCAGTTCCAGCCCACGCAGAATCATATGCCAAACTGGGGCATGCTTCCCATATGGGAGGCCCCAGGCCAGTTCTTCCCCTGGGTAGCCCCACACCCACCTGTGTGTAATGAAACCATGTTGAAAACTAATGACATACAACTATGAAAACTGCTATGGGTCCTCTCCTTTCTCTCTGTCTGTCTGTCTGTCTCTGTCAAAACAATAAAATAAACCTTTTTTTAAAAAAGAAATTATATAAGAAAGCATTAAATGATAAATAGCAGATGAGTACAACAGAGTTCTGGAGTGTTCTGAGGAGAAACCACCACTTCTAGCTGTCAGAATTGAAAGAGGCTTCCTAGAGGAATTGACTCCTAAAGAATGGGTAGGATTTCTTTACATGAAAACAATTAACTGGACAATTGGAAATGTTGTTCGAGCTTCTTTTTACAGTAAAATTCTGGCTTCTACTTAGTTTGTACAGTTAGAACATATTCCCCTGCTTTGAAAACATTCTAGAAAACTGCCATCTTACTACTGATTTAGAATCTCTCCTGCACGTCTGTGGTGCCATTGTCCTATTCACTGGCCTGCAGAGGTTATTGTCAATTAATTGGCCAGGGTGTGCATTATGTCAGGGCTGTGCCAGACACCAGAAAAATTGACAAGATCTCTCCCTGTTGTCTTAATGTCTGTCACACATCTTTTGTACTAGATTTTGATCTCCTGGAAGGCAATGTTTGAGGCTCAATGAAGGAATGTTCCTCAGAATTTTGAGCATATTGCTTGTGTTAATGTGCATATCAGGGGAGAACAATTAGCAAGGTCATTAATCATGACTCATTTAATTGTAAAAGCTAATTGCCTGTTAAGGTAAGGCAAGCCTTATTTCCTTAATCAGAGGGGTTATAACCTGAACATGTTGGAGAAATTGGAGATGCTGATGTGAAAGGCAAAATGGATGAAGTTCAAACACAAAGCTGAAATCCCAAGGTCTTCTTATTTACTCTTGTTTACTTGTGGTCTTTAATCAAACTAGAGTTTTTTACTTAGATAAGCTTTATAAGAGAAATACAGATAGAATGCTAGACTGTGGCTAACTCTCATTCTATAACAGATGTTCACTCTTGTTAAGTAAGGGCTGAATGTGTCCTCCCTAAATCTATATGTTGAAGTTCTAACCCCCATTGTGTCTGTATTTGGAGATGAAGCTTTTCAGGAATAGGCTGACCAGACGTACTGTTTGAAATAAGACAGTAATGTTGTTTTCTGTCCTGTTTAAAATGGTATGTCTAGTCAGCCTTCTCAAGGAAATAAAGTCATATGAGTCCATAAGAGTGGGTACCTCCTTCAATAGAATTAGTGTCCTTCCAAAAATAAAGAGCTATCACAGAGCTTGCTCTCTCTTTCTCCACACACATACCGCAGAGAAAGGCCAGTTGAGCACACAAGAAGGTGGCTGTTGTAGCCCAGGAAGAGAGGTCTCACCACAAATGAAATTGGCTGGCATCTTGACCATGGACTTCTAGCCTCGCGAATGCTGAGAAAATAGATGGCTCTTGTGTAAGCCTGTGGTACTTGCTATAGCAGCCCAAGCAGACTAAGATAATTTCTCAACACTATAGTGAGCTTGGTTACATAAAGAACCAATCTTAAATTCTCTGCTGTATTCATTTAGAACCTCCTGTGTCCCAAGATCTGAACTAGCCTGGTGAGTTCCAGAAATCTCTCATTCCCAACTGACCTGGTCTCTCATAACACTTTCCCTGCTACATTTCAACTAATACATAAAATTGAGAATTTCTTTTTTTGCTCTATAATTTCTAATTGGTAATGACTTTCATTTTCCATAGCCAACTTTAATTTAGATTTAAAAATCACATTTTCTAGTAATTTTGGCTGCTGGGAAATTTTAGAATTACTGAGAAAAGAGGTATTTGTGTGTTTCTAAGAAGACCTGGAACCGGCAGAAAGCATACAAAAATCCACATTGTCAAACATCATTCAGTATTCTCAGTCTTTGGGAATATTTATGGATATAGTTATAGAAGACTTTTTGGTATTGTATAGAATGACTGCAAATTCCTCAGTTCATCTAGGACAAACTATATAAGTAAAGAATCTTTCAGAAAATTTTCTGAAACCTATTCCTGTCTGGATATAGCATAAATTATACTACACAAACTCAGTTTCACATAATGACACCTGTGGACTATACAGCAGATTGGCAACAGTACAATATACCTGTTAAACAAATCTTAGCTGAATCACAGGAAAAAGGACAAAGGATTAATGCTTCCTTCCAGTTATTAACACACAACTATACTCAAACCCTGAATTAATTAATTAATATAACTTACATTTATTTATTTTTTCTTGATAGAATTATGCTCAATGTAAAATGTGCACTGTGTCAGTTATTCCACCATATGATAATCAGTTCTAGAAGATATTATTGGAAACCTCATAGCCTTATTCACGTGGAAAGTTGTGCATAAAGACAAACTAATAAGAAGTGTATTTATAAATCCTATGCAGTCTCCACTGGCCTGTCAATAGGTTTTATAATTTTACTTTCAAAACTTTTAAACACATTTCTTAAACTTTGAAGGAGTAATATATTTAAATATTAGGTTCAAATAAATAAAAGTATACAATAGAACTTTCCCCATGCTACTCTCCCATCAGCTTAGGTTCTTCTTGCAATGCCCCCCCCCCCAATAGATAAACATTGTTACTAGTTTCTTATATAATATGAATATATCTTACCAGATACTCTTATGCATATACAAGCAAATACAGACATATCCACCTCACCCCCAACCATTTACACAAATGGTAGCAGAGTCTGCACCCTGTTATTTTTCCATCTTTTTTTGGGGGGGGGTTGCTTTTTTATTATTACACCCCAAATTTCTTTCCATATCACTACATAGAGAATTCTCCCCACTTTTTCATTTAGCTGTATATTCCATAGTATGTACATATAGTAATTTACACTTTCAAATGTTTATC